>CAEGAF010149439.1:0-14750 GCA_903067075.1 Micropoecilia bifurca
ACTCTCACAGACACACACACTCACTCTCTCCCCCTCACACACACACACACACACACACACACACACACACACACACACACACACACACACACACACACACACGTCAGATCTGCCACATCAGACCAGATAGGAACCACACGTTTGACGGGAGAGTCCTCTGAGGTGAAGCAACCTCGTTGTGCCACATCAAAACAAGCGTGACCTGAGGTCAAGGCACTTCGCACATCTTTGGAGGTATTTAGGGAATACATGACACCTACAGCCATTCTGCTTCTGTTCCTGCAGCTCAAACGACTGGAAACATTTCCAGAAAAACACTTTCATCTACAATTTTTTTTTAAATTGATCTTTCCCCCCCCTTCAAACTTTCACTGAATGTTTGTCCTTTGGTTGGATGTCATTCTCACAAATGTGTTGTATTCCTTTTGTAATTCTCTAAGCTGTTGGGAAAGAAACAAATGAAGGCAAACATCTTTTTCATTTTTTTGTCACATGTCAGATGTGATACAAAACAACAAGATTAGCTGTAAATATTTTAGCAGAAATTTCCTTTCCTGCCTTGACAAAAGCACTCTCCTTCTCTCTGACGCAGCTTTTTCTGATGTTCCTAGAGGAGGTTTTGTGTGTGTATGCGTGTGTGTGTGTGTGTGTGTGTGTGTGTGTGTGCATAAAGTCAGCTAAAAGGTGTGTGCAACTTAAGATGGCAGGTAACATGTTTTCTGCACTGTCCATTTTTTGCATAAGTGTAATATCAAAAATTTAGTTTTCCTTTTATAATCAGTGACTTTGTCTTGGAAATAAATGTATCTGTATAACACATGCAGTTTCATTGAAAAATAAAGAGAAATTGGGTTTCAGTAGCAACTGGATGTTTAACTGTATTTTGTGTTTTGAGATATAACAGATAAAGGGTGAGGTATAGAATGAGTCAAACATCCATCCATCCATTTTCTTTGCACCCTTGTCCCTTAGAGGGGTCGGGAGGGTTGCTGGTGCCTATCTCCAGCTGACGTTCCGGGNCAGGACAAACAACCATGCACACCTAGGGACAATTTGGAGAGACCAATTAACCTAACAGTCATGTTTTTGGACTGAGGAGGTTTTGTGTGTGTATGCGTGTGTGTGCGTGTGTGTGTGAGTCAAACAATTAGAGTTAATGAAAACATGACATTTAAAGTTAGATTATTACATCATGTTCAATAACAAAACAAAATCAAAACAGAAATATGGACTGAATGACATTAAGAAACACACACAAACACGCACACACACACGCACGCACGCACGCACGCACGCACGCACGCACGCACGCACGCACGCACGCACACACACACACACACACACACACACACACACACACACACACACACACACACCTACCTAAGGGTAGTTTTGCACAAACTGACCTACATGCATATTTTGGGGATGTAGGAGTACCTAGAGAGAACCTGCGCATGCATCATGAAAACTCTTTCCAGAAACTGATTTCAACCTAAGAACAGCTTGCTGAAAAAAAAAAGGGCCAATCAAAATTAATAAATAAATAACGGACCAAAAATGTGTTGGGGGGGGGGTTGGGGGGGGAATGGATGTAAGAATGAACCATAAATCATTTAAAAATATTTCCATTTAATCTTAAATACGAGGCACATAACCAATTAAAGATTAAGGAACATCAATCCAAAGTTTGAGAAGACTGAAAATGCTGCCGCAGCCGTACCGAATCAATCCATAGATTCTACATTTTCCCTAAAGTTTTAACTCCGGTCAAATAAATTTAAAGAATAGACAACACAAATATGCCCTTTGAAGGAATAAAGTAAAATCCACTTAGGTGAGATTTAATACTTGTGTCGAAGTCGTCACATTAATGTGTCCGGATCCTCACCTGGCTCCAAAAACATCAGATGGATTGCATCTATTATATAACTGCTCTAAGAAGAGTTATTGATCAGGGTTCCTCGTGTTGATATGGCTGCCAGCGAAGCAGGCGTTTTGTGCAGAACTGCAGCACCTTCAGCACCACCACAGTTCATAAAATGACAACTGCTGCTTTGCTCAGAGTAAGTTTTAAAAGTTTCAAATCTAGCATAAAATAAGATGAAGTATGTGGTGAACTCATTGTCTACTTACTACTGACCACAGGTCAGTGTATGCATGGGATCATCTTGTCATAGATCTTTAGTATAACATAAGTCTGGACTTTGATTAGGCCATTCTAGCACACAAATAAACTTTGATATAATTCAAAGTCTGTCTGTTTAGTATTGTTATCCTGCTGGAAGGATCATGTTGCCCCCACCACCACTATGCTTTATGCTAGGAATCCTGGGTGTAGGGCGATGTGTAGTTCTGGTTTTCCACGAATGTGGACCTGAAAGTCTTATTTTATTTATACGACAAACTTGTAAAAGTTAAATTGGAATGAATACTTCTCCACGGTTTTATAAATACAGTATTTTCAGCTATATAATTGCGAGGTATACATCAGGCAGAGATGACTGAGGCATACAGAAGAGGTAGAAAATGTTACCCCCCCCCTCCTCCAACTCCCCTTGTGTTCTTAGATCAATTCCTGGTGTTTGGCCACTTGATGCACATCTTTCCGTTCTCTTTCCTGTCAAATCATTGAACACCGCTTGTGCAGATAAATTAAAAAAAACAAAAAGAAAAAGAAATGATATATATTTATGTCAACACGTTTAAATGCGACTCAAAAAATGTGTGTCCCTAGAAGGATTTATTTATTTTTATTTATTTCATTTCTTTTCTTCTCCGTTTCTCCATATGGGGGCATCGTTGCTCCACAGTATTTTCCTTTTCTCTTTTTCTTCCTGCTTCTCCTATGTTTTGCTTGTGGCCCTTATCTGGGACAGAGTGACATTAGAGGAGGCAGTTAAAGGTTAAATACTTTTCTCAAGAGTGCTCCACCACAGTCCCCCACCATACGGTAAAGACCTCATACAGGAAGCTTGCAGACCCACAGATCGCCTCCTCACAATGCCATCAGGGTTAGGCTGCTGCAATCTAGCTACAGGGCCGAGTGCTAATCGTCTGGCTCAGATTTATGAGTAATTATTTTTGCCTGCCTTGTTCGCTGTGAAAAGATGTGTTGGGGATTTTATTTGTTTGTTTGTCCATGCTTTGCAAAAAGAAGAAGAAAAAAAAGAGGATTAAGGAATTTTGGGTCTTAGAGCTTAGCGTGAGAGTTGATTTCTCAGTGTTGTATCGCTTTTGCACTGTGGTTCCTCATTCATAGCAGTGTAATAAGCATCACTGGGTATCAAGCAATGAGATTTGGAAAGAAAAACTAAATGCTTGGGATTTTTCTGTCTGCATGGATGTTGGAGTATAAAAGTCAATATGTTCTCATAAAAAAACCTAATCTTCCAGATTAACAGAAAGTGTTTTTTTTTCTTCTGTATACCGTATTTGTTAGTAAACGATCTTGCTTCAATCCACAGGAAAATGCTGATATCAAAATTAACGACTGATTGCAAGGATTTAAATATCAACCTTTTAAGTTTAATCAGCCAGTAGGATGTGAGCAGATATTTCTGCCTTTGTTTCCCCTGCAGATGGAAGAAGTGTCATAACTTCCTCCCACTGAACAAATCAAAGTGTTAAATATAGCGCAGGTGAGCGCTGGCGTCTTGAGCTTCAAAACTGTACCAGCACAAACAAAAGTTCTGTACATATAAGAAAGGAAACAGATTGCTGTGGTTCTCATTAGATGTATCTTTCTCTCATAAAAAGAACCTTGACATCAAACAAAACAACCGTCGAACAATAAAAGAAAATTTACTTTCCAAACCTCATTGAAACCTCTCTATTAGGAAAAAAAATGTATCTGGTTCTGTGCCTTAAAAGTATTCATACAGCACTTGAGCTTTTTCATCCAACCGAAGCTCAAACATTTTGTTAAATTCTGTGATCGGTTAACACCGAGTGCGTAATTGTGACTTTAAGGAAAATGGCACGAGATTTTTTACAATAACTTCAGGAGTAGAGATCTGAAGTGTGTGGCGTGCACTTGAATTCAACCCCACTTAAGTAAATACTTTCTGTGAACTTCATTTCATAGCAATTGTCACCGCAAAGGTTTCAGAGTACGAGTCTTCCAGGGATAAAACGTTTTATCCACTTTCCTTTTCGCAATGACTCGCAAGCTAAGTCGGATCAGCTGGAGGGCTTCTCCCCATCATGATGCTGAACCCAGTATGTTCAACAGCAGGGAGGTTGTTTCTGAGCACAAAGTGTTTCTAATGCAGGCCAAAAGGTTTGGCTCACAAGATTCATGTTCTTCTGTGTTCTATACATTTCTTGTAGCTAACCTGCAAATGGGACTCTTTTTTTTAAACTTGATTTTCCATAAGAGCTGTATTTATCCATCCATAAGCGGATAAATATGGCAGGCTGCACATTGCAATTATGCCACACTCCTTCCAGTTTTGGGTGATTGTTCTATCAGAGGTCAAATCGTTGGGAAACTATTTATCACCCAACCTTGAACCACGTCCCTGACCTGTCTGTGCAGCAGAATAAAGTTCATGGCTACTTTCACTGCTGCTTCTTAGACAACTGTTTTAGAGCAGGTGTATTCTGTCGAGACACACAGGGCCCCAACGCTATTCCAGCTGCCATTAGGTGAGAGCGAGGCGGGGAGGGGCGGGAGGCTCCAACTCTTTATTGCACAGAGAGAAGTGAACTAAAAAAAAAAACTTTGGAAGCTCAGCAGAAATTGGGCTGACCAGGCTGCAGGAGAATGTTCTTAAGCGTAAAGCCGACACAGACGGCAATGAGCTCCCAAAGTCTATTAGAGTCTGAATAAAAGTTGCTCACAAGTGATCCTAATTTAAGTAAAATTTGCACTAGTTAATAAAACTTTTGTACACACAACTCAATTTGTAGATGAATAGTTAACACATGAAGGGAAAGGAGTGATAAAATGAAAGATATTAGGAAGGAAAAGCTTAATTTCTCCCCAGAGAGACTTTTATACTGCTTCCTTATACAGCTGGGACAGGAGCACTAACTCTCACTTTTTGTGAGAAAATGGAAGTGAACTGCCTCATTAGTTTAGGCTTGTTGCCGTGGCAGCATTTGGACTACCAGCTAAAGGGAGAGCCACGGTTTTTTTGGTAACAGATGTCGGGTCCAAGAGCGCGTTCTTGTTCTATTTGTCTGTGTCTTTTCCTGGGATGTTTTCATTTACAGGAAAGAAAGGATACAGACACCGAGACATCACCACAAGCTTGTCCTCCACCTGTGGCAGTCGGTAGGATGAGAGCAGGGTCCAGCCAAAGGACGTAGGAATGCCAGAATGAAATTTTGAAATTGTTGTGATTTGAGAGCGGAAGGACAGAGAAGGACTGGCACGCATGTGTTGTCGTAAGCTGTATGCAGGGACATCTCCTTTAAAAGGACGAGGCCGGCCTAATAATTCACCACGTTGACCCAGTATCACAATCCGGCAGTCATCACTCACTGCTTTCACCGGCGGACAGACATGGAGTTTTATTGCATTGCAGAAGAATTTTAATGGAAAAAAGAAAGCAGGTGCAGCAGTGTGGGCTGTATCGATTAAACAGCTTAAAAAATAAAATAACGCTTAGACACTGACTTATGTTTTCTACCTTTTAAATTTTGATTTACAACAAAAGATTATGGATTATGTCTCTATGTGTTGCATTTGTTCAGTGGGTTTTGACAGCGGCGTTGTGGCTGGTTGCCCAGGGCGACGTAGGCAGCAGGGCGTGGGAGTACCAGGTAGAATGAGTTTGCTGTTGCATATTTTGGCTTACAATCAACGGGAGACGGCGCCCCCCTGTGTTGTAGTAGATACACCGTTGTTGCTGTTGCGTAATTTGATTTCAGTAGTTTGATAAGATGTCAAAGGTGGCCAGTGCCATAAAGTTAACCTTTGACAATTTCTCTGTTGCTGTGAAGAGTTTATTTTGTGCTTACCTTATGCAGCAGAAATTGTCCTTATGAACTGAGATAGTTTCAGTGGACATCGATGTCACAGAAGAAGAGATCAGGAGAGGGAAAAACCCCTAGAAGAACTGCTGTTACACTGTGGGAATTATAACATCTTAGTGATTTGTCAGATGTGACTCGTCTTTATTCAAGCAACTTACACAAAGCCAGAAACCGAATGAATGAAAGAAGCAGCCAGAAATAGTTTCCTCTGATATGAAACTGGATCTCCAGTCATTTTATGCCAGATTAGCTTAACTACTCATCTGAATCAAAAGAAGTCACTTGAGGTTTTTTTTTTTTGCTTTTAGGCTTCTAGTTAGAGGTTGTGTCAAGGCTAACTTGACACCACCTTGGTTTAGTAGGGACTGTGGATCAAAGGTTTTTTTCAGAGGTTACTTTTTCTTTAGATTGCTGATCCTGGTGAATCGGTTCGGTAGAGCAGACAAAAATAAAGTATATGACCTGAGATCGTGTTGCATTTGTTCAATGGCGATGGACTGCAGCACCTAATGTTTTTTTTTCTTCTTTTTAATTTGCAACTTGAACTTTGATCATTGAGCCTTGCAAAAGTGTTTGTTCCACTTGAATGCTAACATATTTTCCTCTTTTCAACTACTAGCCTGACTGAGTTTTAATTGGGATTCTCTGTAGCAAACCAACAAAAAGTTGTTATGACAGCAAATACTGTACTTGCTTCACACATCTAGAGAAGGACAACTATATCGAGTATTATTGGCAAAAAAAAAGCTCGACCTCATTTCAAAGGTTGTAAGACATTTTTTGTTTTACACATTTATGCATGAATCAGTCAATATATGTTGTTCTGAATCATTTCATTTTAGCGCTGGTTGTATTTTTAGGGCCACTCTCATCCAAGAGGTTAAATATACAAGTTTTATGAAGCTTTTTATTCATTTTAGCTTCAGATTAGGGTTATCAATTCTGACCAGTTTTCCCAATGAAGTGACAAAGTTTATGGTTGTAGCATGACAAAGTGGAAACAAAAGTTCAGAGGAAATTTATATATTTGAAGGGCACTGGGTACAATAAACAAACAAACAAACAAAAAAGCAAAAGAATAGAGCAAAAATAATCCTTCATATAAATCACGGGAGAAATTTAGAGTGAGAAAAAAATGGGACGTAGAAAGAAAGTCAGTAGAGAAGACTAGAAGGGGAAACAACCCACACAGACTGGTGCTGAATGATGATAGAGAATAGGGCTACACTCAGCCTTTCTATCTTCACTCTGAGGAGGAGGTAGCATGTTTATCTCCCTGTGCATGCAGACTGCATATAGATATAACTGTGTGCATGTGTGTGTGTGTGTGTGTGTGTGTGTGTGTGTGTGTGTGTGTGTGTGTGTGTGTGTGTGTGTGTGTGTGTTTGCAACAGAAATATGAATCCTTCTGCTGACTGCAGGCGCTGCACCCTTCATTTGCACATTTCACGAGCCTCCCCCCCCCCCCCCCTCCCTCTCCTCGTGTCCCTGGGTCACTGCTTATTGTAGAAAATGCAGAGTCCCTTCCAGGGGCTGGCTGGAAAACGGAGTCAACTGCAGGAAATTACACCGCAAACATGAAAAGCGGTGGGAAAGACAATGGTATGTTTTTGCTCGGTCTGAGAAGGTGCAAAAAAGAAAAGAAAAGAAAAAGAGTTCAGATGACTTGTGCTCTGAAATGGGAGACATCAATAATGACTGCATGAAGACCTTTGCAATCAAAGCCATTCAACCCCAGAGAAAGATAAGATGCTTTGTGAAGCACCAGTGTGCTTTTGATTCAGCTCAGGCTACACTTGTTCTTGTATTGGATGTGCTCATGTTGGAAGTTGGAGCTGTATTGAAAACACTGTTCAGCCTTCTTTAGGTGTCAGGTTTCATTTATCAGAACATATGAAAACAATATATATATAAATATATATCATTCAGCTCAGTCCTTTCAAGCCTTTGAAATACAATCTTAGATGAACAGCGTGTGAACGGCGTACTGGAAGGTGTCGTTCTGTATTTAACAAAAACAAAGCTAAAAGGAGGAAGCGGTAGGTGTACATGTAGAGGCTGCAGTGGGGTAGCGTTTAGAGTTACCTTTAAAAGGGATTTCTTCATTTAGTTGCGGTGTCATGATTGATGAGTTTTTAAAAAAGAACAGTAAAAAGTATGCACTCCTAGATTATGAACTAAATGTGGCATTTTCTTTTTCAGAAACTCGAGTTGATCGCTCAATGATTCACCGAATTAGAATGTGTCTGGCTTCATGTCGAGATCTCAAAGCGCAGCACTCCCTGTCCTGCTCACAAGAAGACATTTCAAAATAGACTGAAATGGGTTGCAAAGCGATTTCTGATGCCTCGAGACTCACGCAGTGAGATTCATCATCCACAAGTGGAGAAGACGTTGGAACACAGGTGAACCTTCCCTGTTCACCGCCATCAGCTTTGCACCAGGAGAGCATCAACGGCTGGTCCTCAATCCTTAGCTCCTCCCAAAAAAGAGCTGGCTGGTTGCAGCGTGATTCTCTGCAGCTGCTGCCGAACCCAGATGACTTACAGTAAATGATGGAGCCGTAGACTCTCTGCCACATAGGAGATTGTTCAGCCATAGGTTTGTGACCTTAAGCACAGGCTGCAGGTGCAGCTTCAGGCTATGGAGACAGACAAAGATACAAGTCACACCAGCAAAATCTTAATTTGAAAGATCCACTTGCGATTTACTCAGGCTTAAGTGTGACAAAAAAAAAAACAAACAACAAAACAATCTGAAAGGGGGAAATGCTTTTTCACAGCATTATAAATGCAAGCTCAGAAGAACAACAGCTCATGGCAGATTAAAATGTTTAGATATACACCGAGCCAAAATGCTGATTTAAGCACAGCACTTGCAATTAATTAATGTTTATGATAATATGTTACTACTAAAATGGATTTATATTTATTCTTCAGTGGACCTTGTGTTTCCTCACATCTATTTTAACATTTTCATGTAATGTCTTTGTGCAAATTATTATTATTTTTTGCTATAGAATCATTTCTACACTGAAACGTTTGCAGGCACATGTGTTTCTGCCTGTGTTACAAAGAGGATAAAGCTGTATTTGGCTGTACCAAGTACAGAAATAGTTCAGAAATTAAGGTCAGAGATGAGAAGATGCTGCTTGTTTGTTGACAGCTAACCGTACTGCACGTTTCAGAGTCGCAGTGGATGAAAATGAAGCTGAAACATGACCGACTGGAGCACAGGCAAGCCCTTAAAAATAGATGTAGCTGGAGGTACGTTTCAAATCATATCATATGGATGGATGGATGGTTGCATTACAACAAAATGTGACAAAAGTGCAAGGTGTATTAAGACTTTCCCAGGCACTTTAAACATCTTAAGCCATAAGAGGTAATGTTAAATTTTATATCTCTATTTCCAGCAGTGCAGACGAACCTATTTGAACTATACAGTTGCAGTTAATTTACTTAAAACTACAAGCAATTTATAAAAGCTTGTGAACTGTAAAGAAAAAAAAAAGGCAAGTTACACGCGGGAGCTGTAATGTTATTGATTTATGTTACAGTTTATGATGCACCTTGCTGAAGGCATGTTTAATGACTGCATATTAGCCGTGCTTCGCAGAAAGTGTAAAACGTGACGGTGTTAACGTTTTGAAATGTCAGTGATGAAAGTTGATAATGAGAATGAGCGTCGAGTTTGATTCTGAACGACTTGTCATGTAATAAAAGGAAACCTCGTTGTGTATACGAAGAATGAAAATGTTGAACTTGCACATTTACAACATGCTGTATGGAATATACATACAAATTATGCACAGCTGTTGTGATTTTAGCTGTGCATAATTTGGCAATTAAAGACAGAAAAACTGTTAGGATCCATAAATCATCCCTTTGCATAAAATGCGACAAAGGCTGTTGGACAGCAAACAGCTGTACGTTGGGGAAAAGGACATGAAATATGTCAGTTTTGTTTACATTACTTGCAAACTAATCATGTCGGGTAGGAATGTGAACTGCAGAAAGGTGCTAAAGTATATCACATATTTCTAGTAATGAAGCTTTTAACGATCTTCTAGCAGCTTTTCAGAGGAAATTGCCCCATGACATGTCATATTTTAAAGCCAGACGGACCATTTTCACCATCTCTTTTTTCTTAAATAATATTCATCAGAGTGTGACAGTTGTGTGTCTGTCATTGAATTGCTGGACTGACATGATTATTTGTCAGTCTGCCATGTCAGTTTTCCATCAGCTTGTGCGGCAATGACAGGGTTGAGGCGTTGCTCTGCTCGGCTGTCACACGAAAGCGTCTGCAGTCGCACATCCTTGGAAGTACGCAAAAAATAATGGAAAGTCAGTTTCAGTGCCAAATTTTTAAAGGTAATTACAAATAAAGAAAATCATCAGGACTTACCGTTTCTATTTATTCATTCTTTTGTGGTCAGTATTGTAACAACTTATTGAGAACATAATCATTGGCTAGTAGTTTAGCCCACTGCACACCAGTGGGAAAATCCATGATTTATGTTTCCAGCTTGGAATTCCTTAGAGAAATTTGTTTTTATCTAATCTACGTTCATCAGCAAAATTATAATCACGGTGAGCCAAACTGTGCTCCCATGTCTGTCAATTGCATGTTGCGACAAGAAAACTTAACTGGTGAGGGACAAATCAGAGATTGTGTTTCAAAGCAAACATTAACAAAACACAGTGCAAACAGGGACCTGGCCTCTTTAAGTCACATTCAGCGGCAGCCCAATGCAATTTCAGTCTTCCTGGCAATTTTGGGGAATATTTTCTGTTGTGATAAGCTATAGCAGGAAGGTGAGTTGCTACGGGTTACTATTTTTTTCTTCTCTAATAGTCAGGGCTCCACCATTCACCAGTGTAACTACATTGTCACTATTTAGTAGTTGACTGAGCAGTTAGCTAATTAACAATTTGCTCTGTTCATTTGTACGACAGGAAATTGGAGTTCTGCGTTTTTCAGAACTTTGCTCCTCGATGAGGAAGCTCACACCGACAAGGTGTGTGACTGAATAACTGAATGAAGCCACTATGCATACTTGAAACTGCTGGATCTGATCTCATCTTTATTCTTTTGGTTCTTCTTCTTAAATAGCTCGGTAGATAATTCTTCAGTTTTGTTTTGTTCGACATAGTTTCACATAGTTCGACATAGTTTTGTTTCCTGGAATCAAATCCTTCCTGTCCATCTACTTCCTACAGCAGCTTGATCTTTGAAGGGTCATGAATGGGGTCAGTGCCAGAGGTTATTGGCCACTGAACGGGGTTGAGCCCTGGAGTCCATGACAGGGTGAACACAGAAACACATCCTTACTTGTACATGTTTTTTAGGATGCGATTGTCCTCTTACACTAATCAAAATCACACTCATCTTAAAACATTCTCTTAACTTCACCATGAAAAAAAACAAACAAATAAAAACACGTGTGGCTCAGTTTTGTGAACAATAGGTTGTAAAAGCCTTCAATCCTTTAATGCTGTCTTTGTGAGCCACTTAGCATTCACACAAAGCTCCTGAATCACTCATGATGGCCTCTCATTTAAACACCCACACATATATTTCAGCTTATGAAATCACAGCTTGTTCATCGATCTGTCTCAGCCTTGGCAGACTCGGTCGGAGTTTGGGATCGACTGCTGCCTCAGCTACAAACTTCAGAAGCGTTTTCGGCTTTAGCTTTTAATCCTTGAAGGTGCATTAAAGCGCCTTGTACTTTTCAAACTCAATATCATAAATTTCTGCCAGAGGTGGGCTGTAAATCTGCAATATCACCGCAGGCCGGAACGTCAGTCAGCTTCACTCCAGACGCGCAACGCTGCCACAAGGCCTCACAAGCCGTTTGCTCGCCATTCTCTGTTGTCGGTTTATGACGGTGTGTTTTTTGTAAACGGCGTATTTGACTTTCAGCTCATATGCGCTGCCGTTCTCCTGAGTGCGATCTAAACCCCGGCGCTTTTCGATGTTGCACATATTTGTGGAATGCATGGAATTTCTTCTTAGTGGATGGCACCGCTTCTGGACTTTAAATTCCGGTTATGTAGATAGCGAAAGCAAGATCCGTCACCTTGTGTTCTTCATTTAATAAAGGGAGAGAGTTTCATGACACCAAGTTCAAGGACTGGGGGAAGTTTGAGGCTTCGTTGTAAACTACTGATGTTAGGCCACTTGGAAAATGGTTCTGACAGATACGTATTGACAGGTAGATCCTTTTAAGCAGAATTGATCTGCTTTTAATGTACTGAGGTGAATATGAATCAGGAATTCACCCTTCCCCTGCCATAATCAAATCTCCCCTTCAGAATCCATTTGACAGAGAAATACCAGGCATCGGGATTGCACAGCAAGCCGTCATAAAACACCTGAAGCTTTTCGTTAGCATGGTAAAAACATTGCTTGTATGCTTTAGATTAAAATTACCGCATGCTTTTGTACAAATAGCAAGCTGCTCGGAGAATCTTGAATTGATTGTGTTATTTGTTGTTCAATAAAGCACCAAATATAGGCAGGTAAAAAAAACGATGAAAGATATTTAATGTTGTATGAACATTACTATCTGTAGTAACTACAGAAAACAGCAATCTCCTGTTCCCTGGTGGAGCAGGTGACTGAAAGAATTACAGGAGGCTTTGTTGCTGATAAAAAAAGGGGAAGAAATGGCCTGTTTTGACGTATTACTGCGCCTCACAAAGTGCCGTAGAAATGCTGTAATCCTCGCAGATCCAGCGAAATCCACTCGCCGTGCTAATGCAGCCACCGTGAAATGCTGAAGCTTGTCTCTGGGAAAACATGCATTTGTTGGGTGTATTTATGTGGTGTACATTAACAGAATGAAAAATGCAGTAATGAGGCAACGATTCTGAGCAGATGTATGTTTCTACCAGGATGCTGTTCCAGACTTTCGAAGCCAGTTGCTCAGTTTAAATCAGTTAATTTATATAGTGCTAATTCAGACACGCACAAAAGAAAAAAAAAACGCACTTTGCAAGACAAACAAATCCAGATTGCAAAAAGAAGCAGTCCATTCAATCCACTTCTATTGGATATTTTCCAATTTAATACTAGTTGTTGTAAACCAATGCAGTCGAGTTCAGTTTGTTAGTGAAAAATGTTTGCTTTCCAAGCAAACTGAGTCGGTTGGATCAAGTCACTAATGTGCGAAAGTCATTCCTCCTGAACCAGCATGTGTCAGCATTATATGATTGATTACACTTTATAATAAATCTGCATTAAAGACGCATTAAAATATGTTTTTGAAATTAAATATGAACTCCTTTTTTATTACACAGGTGTTAGACACATTAGACTCTACTTTTTTGTGTACGTTAACAGTCTCTAGGCCCATCAAGATTTTATTAAAGTCTGAAATATTGACCACTTCATTCCCTTTACAGAATTAAGATGTGATCATTAGTGTATGTGCATGCAGACTGAATTATCGTTACTTAATCCTTTCCCATCTACAAAATCATCCCACCAGCAGGCAGTCATGCACTGTTCATATTCACTGTAATCGATATCCAGCATCTTATTCCTTTTGATCTGCACTTAAACCATTTAACTTGCCTTCTCGCACTTGGCTCAAAGGCTGAAAATGATCAAACTTGCTACCGCTGAATATAGGTTTGTACTTATTTATTTCCCCCCATTCTAAATTCTTACTTCCTTAATGTCTGAATTTGATAAAGTTGTGTCCAAAGCTCTGTAAGTGCATATATTTTACTCGAAAATAGGCAAAGTTAAACCAGAGATCTCTAGATTTAATTTTTTTTTTTTTTTATCACATCAGTGTCTTTGTTTCACTCCTTTCTTCAGTGATAGGCAGCCTTGACATGGACTAATTTTTATCTCTCATAGCCTCCAGCAGTTACACGCTTTATCTGGCCACCATGTTCAGACTTCTGGGGTGCATGAGAAAATGCCAAACGAGGTCATTAAAAAAGAAAGGATCAAATCGGATTCAGAAAAACCCTTCGTTTTTGTCAATGCTGGAAATGTGTACAAAAAATAATCATTTCAGAGGAAATGTCTGCAGAAATTCTCAGAACATGGCTTATGTGAGAGCTAAGCCAGAGTGTCAAAGCATTTAAAGGGCGACTGAAAATACAAAAGTTTCTACTTTTTTATAGTTAAATTTTAAAGCACACATCTATTTCATGATCTGTTTTCTACTGGCCACCACTGTGAACTGCATCCGTGGTCAGACAGTGTAATTGATTTCAGTGGACAATTAATTTTGGATTAACAAGAGCTCAGAAGGGTATTTCTCACCCTGAGGCAAGTACTGAGCTCCTGCTGTGCTGTTTGCTTTTAGAGGGTCATGTGGTTTTGATTTATAGCTTCACAGCCAGTAACAGGAATTTGCCTCACTGTAAGGACTGTGCAGTCACATCTTTCATTGTGGTTTTCTCAAAGTCTCTGTTTAGAAATTCTGGGAAGCCAATATTTGATCATTTTCTTGGAAATAGATTTGCTGAAGTAATAAGCAACTGTTGTTTTTCTTGAGCAGGACAACTAAAGTCAAACGTGCTGCTAATTTCTTCTCTGCAGGCAACTACAGAGGAAAAATGTTTCATTATTTAGAAGAAGATACTGAACTAACTACTGAACTACTTTTGGTTTTTTTTAAGAATGTGGAGACAGGAGTGTAGGACAGAAAGAAGCATAGAGAGATTACAAGTCAACAACCTAAAAGTCTGCTTCTATACCTGCAGGAAGAGAGAAAAAAACAAGTAACCATATATATA
>CAEGAF010149441.1:0-13972 GCA_903067075.1 Micropoecilia bifurca
AGCTTTCTGACCGTCATGCTAATCCAGGTGAGTGTTTGTAGCTGCGCTGCTTTACCTGCTGTCTGATCCTCCATGTCATTTTTACTGCATTGAGCCTCGACTTAGCCAAACTTCGTCATTGTTTTTATGTCTATTAGCTTTGTTGTGTTGATGCATTTTGACCTGCTTCATTTTTCCGCCACAACACGCAAACTTCCCCATCGCTCAGTGCATTATAGTTACACATCGCTTAGGATTTGTTGCTGCGCGTTTTCGCAGAGTGAAGGAAAGACGAGACCAGCTGGACAGACAGGCTAGGAAATGAGATGCAGGTGACGGAGCCAATGATCGCCGACCCCGATCATCACCGATTTCACGGAAATCTGCCGATTCTGATAGGTTACTGATCGATCGGCACACCTCTAGTAACTGTCAGGGATGCTCAAATATGAAAAATTGGACTGACATCTGATAACACTGGTGTTATGCCAGATTTTCCAATATTTCATATATATTTTTTATCCGATTACTTGATTAATTTAGAATAATCAATAGATTACTTACTCAATTACTAAAATATTCGTTTAAAACAGTCCTAAAATGTTCTGTGGGGAAAAGTGTCCAAACCCTGATTAAAATCAGTTTATTCCTAAGAACGTATTTCATGCTGAGTCTGGTTCTGTCCCCGTTGTGACGCAGGCGACACAGACTCTGAGTCTGCAGCTTTGGGTTACTTCATCACGCCGTGTGTTGGGACTCTGGTCACCCTGTTGAGCTACCTGCTGCTGCCACGCCTGGTCAGTACAACGCCTCCCCATTCAGACTGTAACCTTTAAGTTGTCATTTTAAGACAGTAAAAGCTGCTTCGTCTGCCTGACTAATTCAGTTCTGCCATGTTTTATAGTTCTGTCTGGACTTGTTTGAGATTCCATTGTTGTTGTTTCTCTGCAGGAGTTTGCTCAGTTTTACCTGAACAAAACCAGCAAGTATGAAGAAGGCACAACGGACAAGTTGCTGACTGGTGAGACTTTGTTTAGGCCGAGCAGAGATGGGACGATAAATGTGTTGCTTCACAGTGTGACTGAATCAAATCAATTCATTGGAACATTATCTCATTAGGTTTGTTGACTCTCCGTTTATCCAGTTAAAAGCCAGACAAAGATGGCTCTGTTAGATGTCACACACACTCACTCAGTCACTCACATTTTCCATTCAGCTTCGAGCCCTGAGGTCCTTCCACTGACACGAATTACACAGGATATAAAGGATTTGATAAAACCAACTGGTCTGTGTGAAAAACAAACTTTTTCACATTTTATCTCCTTACAACCATAAACTTAAATATATTTAATGTCACTAAAATATATTTACCAACACAAGATTAAGTGGAAGGAAAACTTCACATGATTTTAAATTAAAACCTCTAGAGTAATGTGTGTGTGTGTGTTTTATTCAGCTGGCTGAGTCGGTATTTCGGAGAATTATGATGTTTTCAGAGCTGATGGTTGATGTGGAGCAAGGTTGCTACTTTTGCTACATTTTCAGCTGTTGTGGTTTTTCACTATAACAAAAATGTATGAAAAACCTGTTGACCTCCTTGCCTGTGGTGGCGCTGCTCCAAGAACCACTTGATGAAATGACATGAAAACCTCTGAAGAAGACACTTAATGCAACTTTCTTCTTCATAAAATAAAGTGATGTCTGATTTTAGCATTTACAGGTTTTCTCTTTTGTGTTTGGTTAAAAAAAAAAACAAGTAATTTCTTCTGCTAGCGCTAAATTAGCATGTTTGTTTTGGTTGTATTTACCCAAAATGCCCTGCGCTGTAGTCCACTTCCTGCTTTCGGAGCGGTTTCCAGTCCGCTTGGCGTTCACATATGCACTCGGACCACAGCAGAGTTCACTTCAACCAAACTGAGACCTAGACTTGTATTTTATGAGTGTTTTTCAGAGTTCAGTTTTGCATTCACAAACCGGACTTTTTAGACAAAAGGACTGGAGTTGGACTGAAGTGGACAGACAGGACTGGTGTGAAGGCACTGTTGGTTAAAGCTGTAAGCAGAATGAAAATCTTGACCAGAATGCTGTGAACTGCAGACGGAACCCCTCTGGAGAACGGGAAGCTAAACGGCCACGCTAACGGCGCGGTGGCCAGCGTAGCTCTGGACAGCAGCGGTCAGGATGAGGTCAAGCTGGAAACCAGTCCAGACGGGAGCGAGAAGACCGACAGTTCTGCAGAAAAAGCCTCGGTGTTGGAGGTGTTTAAAAAGGTATGGGATGAACTTCTGGGCAAAAACAAAAAAAAACTCCTGTTTTCTCTCTGCTGCTTATTTAAACATACAAACCATTTTTTAATACATCTCAGATTCGGGTGATGGCGTTCTGCGTGACGTTTGTGTTCACAGTCACTCTGTCCGTATTCCCCGCCGTCACTGCCGACGTCAAAACGGCGTTTCCACATGGAAAATGGGGTAAGAGTGAGCAGCGCCGATTCAGAGAAGATCTGTGTTCAACATGGAGCCAGGATATCGTCGTTTTACTCACTTAAATTGTCGCTCCTCTCTCAGGACACTTCTTCATCGAGGTCTGTTGTTTCCTGGTTTTCAACATTAACGACTGGTTTGGCCGGACCGTCACTACATGGATACGCTGGGTCAGAACATGACAAGAATGACTCTGACACTCACACTATTTGTTTATTACCTTCTTCTTTCTGTAATGTATGTTGGTCAGGGTAGTTCTATTTTTTATTTTTTTGCAGCCTGGTAAAGAGTCGCGTTGGTTCCCGGCCCTGGTGGTTTCCAGGGTGATCTTCGTCCCCCTGCTGATGCTCTGTAACGTCCAGCAGCGGTCCTACCTGCCCATCGCCTTCTCTCACGACGCCGTCTTCACCCTCATCATGTCGCTCTTCTCCGTGTCCAGCGGTTACTTTGTGTGCCTCTCCATGTCCTACGCGCCGCAGTGAGTGACCTCTGACCCCTGAACTCTGTCCCACTTGGTTCA
Organism: Micropoecilia bifurca; assembly: GCA_903067075.1. Taxonomy (NCBI): domain Eukaryota; kingdom Metazoa; phylum Chordata; class Actinopteri; order Cyprinodontiformes; family Poeciliidae; genus Micropoecilia; species Micropoecilia bifurca. Next base: position 2,983 of record CAEGAF010149441.1, read on the forward strand.
CAACTCCACCAGCAGCTCAGCTGGGAGCTAAACTGGAGATAAACCTGGAGGGAAATGATCTGCAGCAATTGTTGCTGTAATTGTGATTGACATTCATGGGTCGCCATGGTGATGTACAGTACGAATGGAAAGGATTTGTTCCCTTCTAGATTTCTTCAGTTTTCTACTTTTTTTTTTTGTTTGCTACTCTTTAATATTTAAGATCTTCAAGCTAATTTTGCTGTCAAACAAAAATGAGCTGACTACATATGAAAGCAGGGTGTTCAAAGTGTGGCGCGTGGGCCATTTGTGGTTTCTTCACTGATTCTGTGTGGTTCACTTTTGTTAAAAGAAAATTTACTGACATATTACAATTCAGTTCAGTTGTTTTTCTACAATGCAACATATTAAGTACAACACAAAGTGTTTGTCTTTTCACAGCTACACCTCTTGCTTTCTCTTTAATTTCGTAAAATATAGAACCGTATTTATCGACTGACATCCACTCAGAAACAGACTTTATAAAATCTGCTTATAATTATATTAAGCTGGTTAAATGCAGAGAGCCTTTCTAAAGAGGGAGTGACTCAAATCTGGCTCTTGCTGTTGGAAACAGGCTGATATTTTAGTCATCTTATCATTTAAGTCGCCATGTCGGCTCACATTTCTGAGCTTGGTTGACCTCTTCAAAGGTTATGACCTAAATGATGTTTTAGTTAAGTTAACACTCTGAACAACATGGTCAACTGGTTCTGTGCTGTTTCTCCAGGCTGGTGGAGCCTAAAGATGCAGAGACTGCAGGAGCCCTGATGACCTTTTTCCTGGCCCTGGGTCTGTCCGTCGGCGCCGCCCTGTCCTTCCTCCTCAGGAGTCTGGTGTAGTTACCATAGAAACGGCACAGTAAAAGTATCACCACACTCCTTAAAGGAGAGCCTGTCAGTGTCCTGTTTAAAAACACATCCAATATTAGTTTTCATATTAAGTACGACTGGTTCTGCTCAGCATGTCATTACAGTGGAACAGAGAAACATTTCAAGACGTTCGATCCAGAACAATCCATGGATCATCCTGAAACCACGTCAGTTTTATGGGTTTTCATCGCTTGTACATGTTTGTTTTAAGACAAATATTTTTCTATTTTTTTTTTATTTGTACATTGTTGTTTTGTAATGAATGGAACAAGAAGTAAAGCTGAGCGGAACAAAAAAGAAAACAAGGAAGAAATGGATACAACAGGATTTCTGAGCAGTACAAGCTAATTTAATGGTTAATGCTGACATCTAGTGGCTGAAATGTTTATTGTCTGGCATTTTTCCATATTAACTAATCCGTACCAGCATTGTTTATCTGAGTTTATTTCCTCATCAAATTTTCCTGGTGAGTTGTCATGGTTTTGTGTTTCAACATTCTTTCATAGTCTGCAGGTTCACATGGCTCCATGTGATCAGAAGCTTTGCTTATTTCCTGATTAAAGACCAAGCAGCAGATGGTTCCTACGCATTTAGTTTAAACTTTTTTTTATTAAACAGTTTTTTTGTACTCAAATTCCCCCATTTTATTAATTAATTTATTTAACATTTAAGTCTGAAATCTGAACTTTTTAACCGCTTCACTAACATTTGGGTTTTATCTAGAGATTCCACAACATCTGAAACAATAAGATAAAAATTTTGGAATCTGTTTTTGATTATTCTTAAAGTATTGAAAATAAAACACTTTTTTAACCTTTCTTTTTACTCCATCTTCAGTCGGAGTAAAAAGAACTCTGGTTTTATTTTTCCAGTCCGTCATACGAGTTGTTTCAGTGGCAGATGAACTCTGTTTTACAGTGTGTGCCGACTCATGTTTTATTTCTCATTTTGACAGCACTGGAGTATTTTGTTTGTTTACCACTAAAAATAATTTTTATTGTTTATGTTCCTGTTTATGTCAACAATGTGGCAGCTGTTACTTAAACACATTTTCTTTACAATGGGATCAGAAGAAAAACAAAAAGCCTTGAAAGTGTCGGATTTTGGTGATTTTTGCTGAACTTCCATTTACTGTAAAATGGACCAACAACACAGTGAGGAGACGGCAGAACTTCACTGCAGTTAGATGGAGACTAATGCATGAAATCCAGTTCCATCAGAACCGATGGAGGTTCTTGGAGACTCAAATGTTCTGGAGGAGTTTAGGATTCCTTTGCCTTAACGTTTGACCCGGGTTATATTCCGGTTCCCACTTTGGAGGTGACATTGGACTATACAAGCAAAATGTTTTCGTACACCATCTGTATCCATAGCAACAGAATTGCGTCCTGATGTTTTCGGTTCCAACCAAATGACCATGTAGTGATTCATCCACAGTGGAAACCAGTTTCAGCAAAGGGAATCTTTTCATTATTCCTGTAAATAAATAAATTCTGTCCAACAATTCTGTGATGTCTGCTGGTTTATAAAGGATTAGAGAGAAGTGATACAAATTAAAATCTTAAAGGAAAATATTCGTGTTGATTTTAATCTAAAAACAGACTTTGGTGCACCAAAATCTTTAATAGTTTTATTAAAATTGGCTAAATGCATTGTTTACATAGAGTGTGACTCAAATCCTGCTCTTATTGCTGAGAAAATACTAAATGTTCTCTAGATTTTTCAAATTTGCACCTCTATGGAAGCTCATTCCTGCCATGAAAAGTCGTAATTTTGACATCCAAAATCATAATTATGATATAGTCACACTGTTTCTCTACAGCATCTTATAGTTCTGACTTTAAAACGTAAAATTAGAACTATTGCATCAGGTAGTTGGATTTGTCCATCTTTAAATCTAATGATTATTGAAGGGAAATATAGTATACAGTCTTCATAATCTGTACCCTTGGTTGAATGTAGTTTTATTTCCACTTTGGTTTCATGTTTAGTTTCTATTAAAGTGCATTTTCTTGTTTTTGGATGTTGTTTGTTTACCTGTTAAATGTTCTTTTGAAAATAAAGTGCATTTCTTTTTGTCAGGATGTGTTTGCATCATCATTACCAGTACATTAGTTTAAAAAGGTCTTCAAATAATATTGTTTAATTGCAATAAATTGAGAATTAATCGTTCAGGAAGATTTATCGTGACAGGCCTGGGAGTAAAGCCTTTTGTTTTGGGTGGTTAGTAGAGCTTAAACTGATCTCTGGTTTCAGATAAACTTTTGTAATTTAAAACTGAAACCTGACATGCGAGTGGAACAGCCTGAAGACAGACGACTTTATTCTTTAAATGATGAAAGGAAGACACACAGTATGGGGTTTATTCCCTGTATTATTTATTGAAAACCCAGCAGTCATTAATACCTGTGGTGTCTGTACAGGCAGGGGAGGAAGGACATGTGGTGAACCAAAAACTCATTCTGTTAAGAGAAACCAAAAAATAAAGGACAAAAATATATATAAAGATATGCTACAGAATGACTGGTTGTGTCTTATTGAAACACCTTTTAAAAATGTTACATAGATGCAGAGGGAGGATGAGGAGCTTAGACCAAGAAGAAGAAGAACAGCAGTTCAAGAGATTAAATGGGGAGAAAAAAAAAGGTTTCTGGAAAGTGGGTTGTGTTTTTTTAAAATAAGGGGTTCTGGTTCCTTCTCTGCCAAGTGTTGCATTTACTTCTTTAATGTGAAAAGCCAGAAGGAGACAATCGTATCATCTCGTCATCTTTCTGTCCATCTTCATCGTTTCTTTGGGGGTTGGGCTGTGCGAGGCGGCGTGACGGGTCGGCCGGAGTTCATCCCTCCATACTGGTACTTGGCCTTCTTCTCAGACGGCTTCAGGATCTGGGAGGAGGAAGAAGAATCGATTATTACTGGACCAACAACCACCTGGAAACATAGCTGAACTCTTGAGTTTTAAGTATATATGTTAGTGTCAAACATCTCCACGGCAACATATCTTAATTTCACGACGTCTAATATAGTACAGGTCAGACCTTTGCTTTAACAGCACTGAGGCTAACAGAAAAGGAAGATTTTGTTTTCTAAATATTCTGAATTTTCATTTTCCCATTGTTATGTAGATTTGGAAAATGATCCAAACAAATTCCATACTTTAAGCTTGTGGAGGAACCAAGCCTGTGCTTGTCAAAGTGGGGGCTGCAGTAAACTCAGGGGCCACCAGAGGGCGCTCAAAACATTGGAGGGAAGATGGTGGAAAAAGTAAAAGCAAAACAAATTTAATTAAAAAAAATTTAGTTGAAATTTTCATCCTAAAATCTGATTTGTTTTTATATCAATATTGCAAAATACAAGTTAAAATAACTTACTGAAATGTTTTGTTATTCTCATCTTTACGAATGGCAACAGCTGAGGAAGATTCTGCTGTAAAACCCCTAAATATTCCTTGTCAACTAAAACCAGAACATGAGGCTGAATTTATGCTAGAATATAATAATTATAGAATAGTGACAGAAGTGAGATACTAGTGCTGTTTGGGGGGCGGGGGAGCTGGTGTGGAAAGGCTTGAGAACTTCCCGTCAGAATCAATTCACACGATAATCTGGGTTCTAAAAGATCCTGGTTCAATTACTATGGCAACAGACCTGGAAGGAGCACATCAGGGTTTCATCCACGCTCATCATGCCTCCGGCGTTATCAAACTCCCCGCAGTAGTTGGGAGCTGAGAACAGGGTCACCAGCTGCCGCTTGGCGAAGAACTCATACCCATCTTCTACCACCTGGGGGCGTCAGACACACAAGAATCAGCCAAGTCTTTTAAAGGAGGGGGAGGGGGGGTGTCTCTAGTAGGAAGGAGCTGTGGTACCTGGTGAGCTCTACAGATGAGGTCCAAATCGTGACGGTTGAGGAACTTGCTGACCACGTCGGCGCCGAACGTGAAGGAGACGCCGCGGTCGTTCTCCCCCCAGCCCTGGACGTCCTTATCAGGGTCCGACCACAGCAGGTCACACAGGAGACCTGCAGGGGGGAAGAAGGGGAACAAAATGTCAGAGTCCGTCACCCTCTAGTCACCTGGTTGCAGGGAAAACCTGGTAGTCTTTTTGTTTTTTTTAAGAGACGTTTGTGAAGCGTTCAGATGCGGACACGGAGTCACAGAGTCACTCCATAAGAGGATGTGAGACGGACGCTGCCAGGGTCTCAACTCCAGCTGCCTTATAAGGACAGGAAGAGGTTTAATGAGGGGGTGAACATAGAGGCTCCTCTTCCTCTGGACCAGATACAAGTAGATAAGGCTGGGAAGCTCCTGTTCTTACATTAGACCACAAATCATTCAGCAGGGAAACAGGAAGAGTTCACAAGAACCTGAGTTCATGTTGGTTCATCAGGACCAAAGGGAAAATGGACTGAACAGGCCACCATAGGAGAGGTGGAGAAAAACCTTTCACCTCCTTACTAAGTTAATACAGTTTTGCTTTCACACTTAAATATGTTGTACAGACAGAAAACACCAAGTCAGCCTGAGTTGAATTCAAATAAAGGTTTTATTGAAGGGAAACCAACCAGGCACCATGTAAACCCAGGGATAAACCCTGAACCTAAAACCAGCCAGTCATTTTTAGTTGTGACTGTGGTTTACTAGTCACAAAACCTCCAAAATGGCTTCCAAAGTTTCTCCAGTGTATTATCAGCCTGGCAGGCCACCAGGATTTATTTATCCCCCACAAGGCTAAACGGCATTTGTCTATTTTAAATGTTTTGTTGTTTTGGGGTGTTTTTTGTCATGAAAGTGGTAGGAGTTGGTAGGAGTCAGTTCAATTCCAACTCTGCTGTCGTGTTCTTGGGGAAAAACACTTTACCCGTTAGAGGTCAGGGGGTCAACATGGCAGCCTGAACTTTGTGCTCCTTTTCACTCTGATCCAGGATCCAGGTTTCATTTCTCATTTATTCTTGAAATGCCTTAGATGATTTGTTGCTTCTTTTTTTTTTTTACGTTTCCTTCAGGAAACGTAAAAAATTCCTCGACTCCGCAGCTTTGGCAAAACTTGCAATTTGTCTTTGATGAGTGGTTAACCATGAATCTCCATTGGATTCAAACTTTGACTAGGTCACTCTGTAACCTCACAGAGGTATTCTGGATAATGATACTAGAGAAGATGGTCACAAACTGATGGACACATCATTCTCAGGATTTTTCTTGTAGAAAAATAAAAAGAAAGGACCATTTGCCTTTATTAAAAAGAAAACTAGCCTCAGGCTGGTGTGAAGTTTTTCAACCTTTGGTGAGATCATTTGAAGACATGTTTTATTTTGTCGTGCCATCTTTTTGTTTGATGCTCTTTGAAAGGGAACCAGTTCACTTCTAAAGACACTGAAGAAGCTTCCAGATTAACCAGATTTGGATGTGAGGCAGCACGATCATTTTTACCCCTCTGATTTATTTCTAAGTTCTCCTTTTGTTTGGCTTGAAGCCCAGCTAGTCTGCTGTACGTGTGTTAAGCTACCTGTGTCAGGCACGTCTGTGGGTCTCATGATCCGTCTGATCTGCTCCATAGACTGAAGGTCAGGAGAAAGTCCTTGACGGAGGGAGAGGGAGAGACAGAAGGGTAACAGGACTTTGTTTTCATCATAAACCTGAACCTGCAACACTTCCAAGTCTCAATACCTCCATGACAACAGAAGATCTTCTCGTCCACTATGGCGGCGATGGGCAGGCAGTTGAAACAGTCAGTAAAAGTCTTCCACAGTTTGATGTTGAACCTGCGTTTACCTGCAGGATCAACAAGAGTGGTAGAAAGAGCCCACTGTCAACTCATGGACACAGAAGCTCGTCACAATAAGCGGTAAATCAATTAATTGCATAATAAATTAAAATGAGTGGAAAAAGAGAAGCTCCTCTTTAATATTGTCAAAAAGTCATCATGTTGAGAAATCCTGCATTGTCTGACACCACCTGCCACTTTTCACCGTCTTCCAACTGTCTAAGGAAACAGTTAGCCATTTGTTACATGGCTACATTAAAACAGGAAGTAGATGGAGTGGGCGGAGCTTACACTCGTCGTAGAAGCCGTAGATGCGGTTGATGGAGGCACACTCGTGGTTGCCCCGGAGCAGGAAGAAGTTCTCGGGGTATTTGATCTTGTACGCCAGCAGCAGGCAGATGGTCTCCAGCGACTGCTTCCCTCTGTCCACATAGTCGCCCAGGAACAGGTAGTTGGCCTCTGGAGGGAAGCCGCCGTACTCAAAGAGCCTCAGCAGGTCTGTGTACTGTCCATGGATGTCACCTGGAGGAAACGGGAAGCTTGCTGCGGGATTCTTGCAGGAAAATGTGCCGGTTAGTCAGGGAGGGGGCGGAGCTTACCGCAGATTTTGAGCGGAGCCTCCAGCTCCAGTAGGATTGGCTGGCTAAGGAATATTTCCCGGGATTTGATGCAGAGGCCGCGCACCTCTGCCTCCGTCATCTGGACGATCTTCCCTGGGCGGCATCCTCGTACTGGTGGGAGGACAAGGAGAAGTGGAGAACAGGTTAAAACAGATGGATTTCTAAAAGTGTTGATCTGTGTTTCACTGTCAGTGAATTTGAAGCTAAATATGGGGGACGACGTTTAGGCAACAGGAAGAAAGAAATAGACTGTGTGGGTTCTGCTGCTGGTGTTGGGGAGGAATGTTTGGACACACTTCCTGTTGGGCAATGTTTTTTTTTTGTTTGTTTGAATTGAAGAGGGAAAAAAAAGCTTAGTTTAGTCTCATCAGTCCTGTCCAATTTCAGTCCCATTTTTGTGTTGTTGCATAAAAGAAGTCAATGTTCTAACAGAGTAATATGTCTACATGTAGCCTATACTTCATTTCTTTTAGGATTTTGTTCTGTCCTATAGTCAATTATGCCACATGAGTATCCAATGTTTTGTAGATCTAATCTGATCTTAGACTGTAAGGCAAACATTTGACACCCAATACACAGTAATTTGCACTACCTGATACTTTTGCCCGTTTTCCTTGACTCTGAGCTGAATGATTATTTTTTTTAAATGCAGTTTCAGTTACTGAGACTTTGTTGTCGTTTTGTTTATTTTGAATATTGGAAACGTTTCCTGCTTATGTGTAAAATTTTTCCTATCATTTTATCAGCAGAAAATTGTGTCAAAATGACAATATTGTTGTTTATTGGAGTCATTTCTGGGACAATTTATCATCCAGTAAAATGTGTTCTAATGAACAGCCTAAATCGGGGGTGTCCAAAGTCGGTCCTCGAGGGTCGGCATCCTGGATGTTTTAGTTCTCTCCCCAGTGGTTGTAACAACCTCCTTAACAAGTCAATGTTCTCCTTAGGCCTCTAATGAGCCATCATTTGATGCAGGTGTGTAAAACCAGGGAGGAAACTAAAACATCCAGGATGCAGACCCTCGAGAACCGACTTTGGATACCCCTGGTCTAATAAACTATACTTTTCGGTTTCAGACACTTTATTATGAAATCAAGTGTGAAACCAGACAAAGTTAGAAACCTCAGAAAATCTGATCGGTGCAGATCTGACTACAATTCTCAATTAGTTGGGATCAGCCATATTTATTTTATGTCTGCAGGCCGACTGTCACATTTTTCCTGGATGATAAATCATCCCAGAAGTTATTGCAATAAACGATATGATAATTTTCAGTAATAGAATGGTAATAATTATAAACATTATAAATAATGATGTTTATTGATCTTTTAGAATAATGATTCTCAAACTCTAATGAACATTTGACACTGGAACTGGAAGACATTTAAAAAAACTAAATAAAAAGACATAGAAACAACACAAATTGAACTATGAAGCCTCTGAAAACAAAACTGTCATTAAACAATCAATAAAAGAAGGAGCTGGTTGAGACCAAAGCACTGGGCTAAAAACCTTTCATCCAGTTTTTGGTAGGAAGGAATGAACAAAATGATAAATCATAAACATGGAAATTATTGAGCACATTTTAATTTATCATGCATGTCTGATCTTTTTTGTGATATTTGTTTAATCTATGAAATAATTCTTAGACAAAACTGTTAAACAATGTCAGAACTTTTCCCTTCAGTGTTCCCCCATTTCTTCCTGCTGTGTTTACACAAAGAACAAGTCCAGCGCCTCCGACAGAACAGGGGACCAGGCAACGGGCCAGGAGGGACGCCGCCGCCACCGCCTGCTTTAACGAGGAGGAAAGTCGTCCCTTTTCTGCCTGGAGACGGTGATCATGCCCACCTCACCCTCAGCCTCATGCCAACACAACCTGTGTCCATGGGTTGACTGAAAGGAGACACCAGGACTATATCTGGAGGGTCCAAAAGGAGAGACGGCTCAGGTTAGCCAGGAGAATCTGGCGTTCAGAGGAACAGGACCGTTCACACAATACACAACCACAGGGAATGTGTGTGTGTGTGTGTGTTGCCAGCTGTGTGACTTCATAGCCGTCCCCTTCCAGCTGTGAGGTGACGTGTCCACACATCGGTACCATCTCAGCTGATATCTGGGACGGACTGAGATGAAAAAGTAGGAGGCCTGAAAGGATCAGCTTTCAGGCGGCGGGTGAATCTGAATCTGAGCTCACATTAACACCTTGGTTTCTCCTACCTCTCTAACACACACACACACACACACACACACACACACACACACACACACACACACACACACACACACACACACACACACACGCGGTGACCTTTACTTCAGACCGTACCACTCTAAGCTTGCGGGGAGGTAAGTGTCCCAGCATCCCTGCGTCCGTCGCCGTGGCACTGCAGCTCACGGGAGAGGTGATGAGGAGGAGGGGCGGCGCCTACATCTGATCGCCATAGAAACGTAGCAAGGTTGTTGTCTGGGAGTAAAGGATCTGCAGACAAGGTAGAACCTCCAGTGGGTGGCAGCCTGCATACTAAACCTGTTGCGTCAGAGCAGAACAGGCTGCACCGATAATCAGACACATTTCCTCAACGTTCAGCCGATACTTACTGAACAAACCAATTTTTTTTTTTCTACCTTCGCAAAACTCTGAATGTCAGCCAATCCTGTCGCAATAAGCAATCAGTTAATCGTTTAACAAATTAAAATGAGCTCCATCATTTCCATTCAGTTTTTCATCTGCCTGCTGCTGGTGTACAAGACAGTTTTGTTCACAGATACTTCATATCCATTTGATTTATTATTCTTGGTTGTGTTTTATTTTAAATATCTATAATGTCATCCTCTTGTAGTGTAGAGTGTTCTGTACAAAACTAAAGTTTTCTAGTCTGTGACTGAGAGGGATCATGTATTATTATGTTTTATGCCAATATCAGTTTTACCTGAAAATGGACTCAAAAGCCACGATATTTGGTGTTTATCGCCATCATTTCTGGGACAATTTATCTTGTGCTGTTAACAGTTGAGTGGCTATTATTAGCAAGTTGGCAAGTTTTTCCTCCTTAATGACTATTCAGACACACACACAAAAAACCCCAAAAAGCAGTAAAACATGTCAAAGTATGGAAAATTACTCCTCAATTTAAAAAAAAACCCAAACTTTTCCCCAACAAAGTTCCAGTTCAGTGTGAAAATGACGGGTGTGATTCATTTACTTTTCAACTACGATGCTTGACATTTATCAATGCCGACATCTGGGTGCAACTTCAGAAATAGGCCAGATATTGATATCAGATACTCATTTTTAAGCCAATATCGGGCCGATGTCCTGATACAATATTGATATCGGAAAACACTCGTACACAGAAAAGCAACAACCAACCAGAAGGAACAACAAAATGCACTGCAAAATTCAATATTACAATGTCAAATTTGACAAAACTTAAGACATTAATCTAAAGATTCCTGTTAAACTGCTATTCCTTCAGAAAATGAATAAATAAATAAATGTGGGATCCTTGTGCATCTTTGTTTGCAAAAATATCACATCTGTCTCTTTAAGTGGCTGCATTCCTGGGTCATCACCCTGCTGCACCTTTAGTGAGCTACTATGACATCAGAAAAAAGCAGCGCCTCAAACACGTGCGCGGGCACGCACGCACGCACGCACGCACGCACACACACACACACACACACACACACACACACACACACACACACACACACA
>CAEGAF010149444.1:0-44729 GCA_903067075.1 Micropoecilia bifurca
CCAAGCTGCCAGCCGCTTCCCAGCTGCGTTCAACCCACCACCTCCCCTTCTCCACCCACATCCTTCGGCTCTAGGATAGCACCCTTTCCTGACCTCCACCCCCGGGGGAGAATATCCCTAATCGGTTATCGAGATGTTCATCGAGTTCACATCAAATCTCAGCTCAAATTAACTGCCGGGGTCCGAGCGCCAAACCAATGTTCATTCTCGTCATTAAATCTTTTAATTGTTCCCCTTTTGTCCGTCTGAGTCTTTCCAGATTGAACTTGAGTGTTACCAAGCTATGCATTTATGTTTTATAAATCAGACCAAACCATCTATAGATGCAAGCTTGTTCTTGCAGAATATTGGATTTTTTATTTCGAAGGCCCATTTGTCTTGCTCATGTTTTTTACATAATTGCAGAGAACATCAGTGTGTTATTACTCCATGGGGGTTTCAGCTTGAGCGTTTCAAAACGAAAGCCTGCATTTCAAATGAAGCTGTTGGAGGCCATTGTTTAAAAGTTCTGAGTGTTTTCCATACATGCACAACTTTTGTAGATATTGTTGTCTCCTCCCACAGTTTAACAAGACGCATGTTGACGGGAGTTCAAACCACGCTCGCTGTCATAAATGTTGAAAAGTAGAATGAATGTGTTTCTATTTCTTCTTCATTGTTTCCTTTGTTTTCTTTTCTCCTTGGGCAACATGAACAAAAAGTACACATTTTTGAAAACTGTTTCCTCTGTATCTTGTAATACAACAGGGTTTAAGTGTGGCATTAAAGAGCATTAAAAGTTATAAAATATGTTTTGTTAAATTTAAGGCCTTAGATTTGATTATAAATTATTACATCTAAATCTCAGGGCCATTTTTTCTAGGTTTCAGGGGAAATAAGGTGAGTTCAACAAAGCCGAATTGTTCTGCTGAACTCCCTCATTGGGGAATTTATGGATTATTGCCAGAAATGTACATCCATTTGGAAACTGTTTCTAGCGGTCCAGTGTGTAATTTTGGGAAGACGAACAGCAGAGAAAATAAATGCAAATTCCAGCTGAGATGGAAGGAGAATTGTGAATTAAGATAAGCCTGGATGGTGAGGATGACGAAGGATTTCGTGTCGGATGCAAAAAATATTAAGGCCGGGACAATAGATGTCGATGCTTTGAGTTTACAGATGAAGTCTGACAGCCACAAATCGGCTGTAGGAGAAAAAAAAACCCTCTGAAGTCTCCTTAATCAGACATATTGTGGAAAATTTGTTCATGCTGTGTGTGGATGGTTCAGATTTCATAGACAAATGTACCAATTACTTTCATTTTCGAGACAAATTCCTTCATTTCCTATATCTGATGGATACTCACAAGTCTAATGAGCTAGTTGGGCATATAGGCCTGTTTCTTCTCTACCTGCTAGTGCACAAAGAGAGCGACAGGGATGCTGTACGCAATAATCACCTGTTGAGTCATCAGTTCGGTGTCACATTTAAAACATTACGATATAAACAGTGTTTCTGACCTGGGGTGGAATGGCAATAACTCGGGAGGTTAACGGACATCCATGGGCTGTCATAGGTTACCCAAAGGAATGTGTTAAAAACAGGAATATGAAACTTACTGATGTGTTTGCCACCAATGGTTCATCTTTTGTGCATCAGCCTTCAAAAGGTAGCTGATCAACTAGCTTAGCAGGCTAAAAACAAATCCAGCACAATGACGGCTGAAATGATCAAATATAGCACTATGACTTAAAAGACACTGCAGAGACAAATGCAGTGAACTGAAAAATGTTGAGTTAGTACTGGAACGAAAAATTTGCAAACTGAGGCTCATGGCATAAAATGGCATTTTGAAAAACTTGCACTTTATGCATTCACTGTCAGTGGTTTTGTACATGTAAAAAAATTAATCAAATTAGTATTAAAAAGTATTACAAAGTTTGATTAGCTGATACTGCAAAAAAAAAAACCTGGACAAGCTATTCTTAGTTTGTTCTAATATAGAAAGAAAATCTAAACATAAACCTAAGATTAGCCTTTTAGCCTAAGAAAGCATCACAGGTTTAAGTTCAAATAATTGAAAGAGCTTCCAAAATAATTTATTTGTTGTTGTAAAAAGTAGAGAAATTGTTTTTTAAAAGCCAGAAGGGTCTGATTTGTTTTTAGCTCCAAAGGAGGTAATATTTTTACCTTTTTGTTGGGGGAGCGTCCGATATCTCAGTGCCGTCTTGTGTGAAATCTGCCAGACATAGGTCGTCCAACTCTGAAACAAAAATCATGTCCTGTTTTCTCAAGCACAAACTATATCATGCAGTATTGAGAGCGGACAGAGTTCAGCTTGTGAACAGGCTCCCTACATGAAGGCTTCTGAGATCCATGTCTCGTAGCTCAACCTGAACAGATGCTGTTTTCTTTATTTTTTAATCCCTCGTAGGAAATAAAGTCTGAAACTCTTGTTTTAGTGAATGTGAAACATTAGAGTTGTTATTAAAGCCTGGACTTTCTGTGTGTTTTTTAGATATTTACACGCTACGGGAAATGCTACACATTTAATTCAGGCCAAGATGGACGACCCCTTCTGGTGACAATGAAGGGCGGAACGGGCAACGGCCTGGAGCTGATGCTGGACATCCAGCAGGATGAATACCTGCCTGTGTGGGGAGAGACTGGTAAGATCAACTGAGGCTGATCACATTCAAGTTGTCTGCAGATTTGATTATCTAAACTTGAAACCAAGCTTTATGTTTATGTTTTCTGCTTACTTAGAGTTTAATAGAGTAGCACATGAGTCAGAAGAGGAGCCAGATAATTTCAGATATGGTAATTTATTTAATATCAGTGGGGAGTAAAGCAACCCTTGGGATTCCCGTCTAATCCATAAGATTTAGCTTGATGAGGCTAGATTGTGAGTCTCTTTATGTAATCCTGGAGCCTTAAATCCATGTATTAAAACGATGCTTTAAATTAGTTTTATCTCCAGAGATCATATGAGCCAACAAATTCCAAAATGTTCCTCTTAGGGATAATTTGACAGAGTCGACACTCTGATGAATTTTATTGACTGATTGACGTTATTTTTTTTGTATTTTTATTAAAATGCACTGCAACAACTTTGCAAAAGTACTAACATGCCTGGATTCTTTTTGCAATGGTACAAACACAAACCGCAAAGTATTTTGCCACAAAATATTAAATGGTTGTGATGTAGAAGTAAAACAATAGTTAAATTTTTTTTAACAAATTAAAAGTGTATACATTTAGTCCTGTTGAGTCAAAAGAGCCATTATTAACCGCAATTTTAGTCTCTTTCAGATTTTTACATCTAAGGCAATTTTGAAGTTAACTTTAATTCCTTTCAAGAAATACTTCAAGATACAATCAAAGTTTTATTTATGGCTACATTCACACAACAAGTCTTGAAGTTCAATTCAGATTCTTTTACTGAATTGTAGGTTTTTTTACATGGCCGTTACTGCTGCTAATAAAATACGAGCAAAATCAGACTTGTGTTAACCTGCTATGCACAGAAGAAGATCGCAGATGTAACGCAGTAGAGCACTGTTCACGTGTTTGGATGCCACTGTTTATAGACTGACTTTAAAGTTGCTGAACTCAGTTAGCAGTATTTTTCACAAGATCATAACAAGAAAAAACAAGAAATCCCATCTACTCCAGCTTTTTTTTATGTCCAGGCTTAACACGTCTGACTTCTTCTGGTACAGAATTAGAAGAAGCCATTGACCTGAGACATTTTATCAGGTCTCAAGTCAGTGATAAAATGTGACATGAAGCATTTTAAATGGAGACTCTTTAAAAATCTTGGATACATATATACATATCGTCTATGGTTCAGTGGCACAGACCTTTTTGAGGTGTGAAAAGAGACAGAAAAGTGGGATATAATTTGCATATGGGCAAAAAAATGGGCATAAAATTGAATTTGGTCTGCATGAGGAGACTTACGATGGTTTATTTATTTTGAACTCTCAGCTGTGCGTGATTCACCATTTTCACGGGTAGTTTATGAATCACATGCAGTTCAGAGGTGTTTGTCTTATAGGCTTATTACAGAAATGTTCTTTTCCACTTTCTTCCACTTTAGTGCCCTTACATTCTTTCACAAAGGTCATGTTTGTAGACTCCTTGACTAACAGTTGCTTTGTCGACAAATTCTCTAACTTGACTTTTGAATTTGTCTTTTAATTCACAAATTGGCTGATTTTTGGAGGCATTTTGTTGCATTTTAATTTGGAATATCAAAGTAAGAAAGACTGAATATCAAAGCGCTGGGAAAAAATGGACAATTATGTATTTAACTTTCACTTCAGAATTATTTGCTTTCTTGTGTTGGTCTGCAATGGATTAAAAATTTTAATGGATGCATGAATCTCTTTGCAAGATGCTGTACCTGAAAGGAACCATGAGAAAAGAGGTGAAGAGCTGAGAGACTCGATCTGTGACGTGTGTTTGCTCATCTATTCAGGTTCATCTGCAGAGAGGCTTTATTGACCTCCGACTGTTTGATTTTAATACAGCTGTAAATGCTGCTGTGTGTTTTATTTCAGAGTTTTATAAGCACTATGAAAATAATATCACAATAAGACAGCACTGGTGGTCATCATTAAATAAGAAGCTCGACACGGAAAGCTTTATCTGTACTGCAATATTTAAATATAAGCCACAGCCACCTCACGCCTGAGTGATTGAATTATAATATTTATTGTTCTTTATCTAATGTTATTGAATAACTATTTGGTTTTTACTGCAGGAGAGATTAATTGTATGATTATATGGATTTTATTGAATACTTCTAGTTCTTTTAAGAGCTCAGAGTCTTTTTAATACTCTTGTCACACATTTGAATATTTTTGTTTTCTGTTTGTTGATATAGGAAAATACTCATAGGAAAACATTGATTCTGCATTGCTTAATAACACATTAAGTACACAACTTCATCACTTCTTAATCTGGTTGCCAGAGATTATTTGGACATTCATTTTCCCACTTAGTTTCAGATGTTGGACTTTTTTAACTGAAAGTGAAGCTTATGGCATCATTTACTTTTTGATTAATTCCACCAATAATTGTCTGACCACTTGGGGGCACTCATAGATCACAGAAATATTTATTGATCCTTTAATATGTAATAAAATGCTGACAACATGGTAAAGTAATGTACCCGGTCCTGATGCAGCAGAATACTGTGAATGCCACAGCATTGATCTCCATACACACATATTCAGTCTGTTTATATGAACACCACAAAATCTTTGTAAGATCCCCATTTATATTATTACATGTATAAATAAACCAGCAAAATATGAAATGTGACTTTAAATTTGGTTATTTGTGTCTGATATGGCTTCTTTAAAATCTGAGATAATTAAACATAACATCCAATATGACAAAACACATAAACCAAAATGAAATTACTTAAGAATTGAATTTACCCAAACACTCAACAAAAGCAACATTTTTTCATCTATTGTAATGAAAGGGTTAGACGCTGGCAGAAAGTCTCTGTTGCAGGACCTGGATGCAGAATGAAGGCTGAAAGCCGTATTTACTTACATAATGTCAGCATACAGTGAGCCAGTTAGCGATTTGGGCAAATAGTATCTGACAAGGAGAAAGTTGGGATGCTGCTCAGTGAGGACAGAGGTAAATTTCCTCTGAACAGCAAACACGTGAAAGGTTTGAATCGGTTCATGAATTGAATTCATGAACCAATGAATTGGTTCAAGGATATATGTAGTTTGTGTTCAAAAATGATTTATACTCTTGTGGTTTAAAAGTGTATGTTTGATTCTATATAGAAAATATGTGCTGCTGTTTTGAATGTTAGAATTTCTTGGAGGTTTTTTATTCCACAACCCTAAAATGCTCAATTTTCCAGTCTCTGGCATTTCTTTTGAGATTTGTTATACTTTTTCATATTTTTAATCTAAACTCCTTAACTGACTGTTATGATGGAAGTATTTTCTTTGATTCATTTTTGATTCATTTAAGGATTAAAAAAAGGAGCAACTCTTGGGGACAGAAACCTCTCATAAGAACAGACAAACTTACATGAGTCAACATAATTTGTTGCAGCATTTCCATTAATTTGTTTGGTACAATATGTAAAACATTTAGATTTGGCTGATGAGCAATAGTGTTTTGTACTTATTACAATAAAGCTTGACACAAATCAGCGTTTTATTTATTATTATAAATTTAGCGTTGACACTAAACAGGAGTGTTACCTCATTAAAAATAACATGTCAAAACAAAGCAGCCAATTTCTGTTAGGATCTATAAATGTGTTCATTTTTCTGTGTCAATATTCCCAAACAAAGCTCCAGTATAATAATTGCATACTTGAATAGCTAAGCACATGATGAGACACTACAGGTCATGGATTGGTCTACACAGAGTCTGGAGTTCCTCCAATTATGTAAAATTATAATGATAAGTGCAAATACTAATGCTTGGGCAAAATGAAATAGTCTGACTGGAAGGCAAACAGATGGTGTGGTGAGAAATACATATGGGCTTTTAAAACGAGAGAAAACAAAATGGTGAGCTCTGAATATTTTACCAAACACTTAGAAAACATACCATAAAGAGCTCAAGGCTTTCAGATGCACTACAAGGAAATGCTTTGATATTCCTAATGTGAGATTACTTCATCCATCCATCCATTTTCTTTACACCCTTGTCCCTCAGTGGGGTTGGGAGGGTTGCTGGTGGCTCTCCAGCTAACATTCTGGGCGAGAGGTGGGGTCACCCTGGACAGGTCGCCAGTCTGTCGCAGGGAAACACAGAGACAAACAACCATGCGCACACACAGTCACACCTAGGGGCAATTTGGAGAGGCCAATTAACCTGACAGTCATGTTTTTTGGACTGTGGGAGGAAACTGGAGTACCTGGAGAAAACCCACCATGCACAGGGAGAACATGGAGACTCCATGCAGAAAGACTTGGGCTGGGAATCGAACCCAGAACCTTCTTGCTAAAAGGCAATAGCTCTACCCACTGTGCCACTGTGCAGCCCTGTGAGATTACTTGTTGATAAAAATCACAAAACAAACAGGCTTATAGGGTAACCTGCCAACCTGTCTGAAGACAAATATTTTTGGGTTTGTTAGAAACTAATGCCACATATGCAGTTTCAGTGATACAGGATGCAAACTTTATCAAAGATTTTTCATTATGAAATGTTTCATCTCGAAAAGTCTCATCGAGTTTAAAAAAAAAAAAGAAATGCTGAGATCCAAAGAACTTCATAGTTATAAATAAAACATTTAATATGTGGGGGTTTTTTCCCCACTACTTCAGATATGGGTTGTCTGAAGCTACGTATGGATACATAAAGCAGTTTAAGCAGTAGATTAATGCTTTGTGTTATACAAAAATAACACCTTAATATATCAAAGCAATTCATCAATTACTAATTGACTCTAAATCTTTTTTTTAATTGTGTTGCTACTTAACAATCTGCATAACATGATGCTTACCAGGTGAATGATGCAATGCTTCCTCAGTGGCAAAAAAATCCCCAAAATTGGCTGTTTATGAAATCATCTTCTACTTTAGTGAATAAATAACTTTACAGTATCTGCATCTTATTCACCCACTCAAACACTGATGCAGCAGAAAAACTCCTGACTGTTTGTGAAAAACATTTGTAGCCACCTAGACATCACCTGCCTATTAGGCAGGAGAGCTGCAAGATCAAATCTGACAGAACAAGAAAAAAAATGCATTTTTAAGGCAATATATTTATGTGGTTGGAGGCTTAGTGAAAATATATAATGTGTAATATGGCTTACTGAGTAGAGCGACATTTTATCAGAGGATGGAACAGGAGCTCGTGGAAAACAAGAAAGTTGGTTTTGTCCAGAATGGATTTTCTATTTCTTTCCATTGCTCCATTGCAAGCGGAGCTGCTAATGTTGGAAAAACACAATCTCACCATTAAATAAGAAATTAAATTAAAGCTGCATGTGAATAAATTAGTTCACTCAATGAAACATTACAATTATGGCAGTGATGGATGTAAACAGTTACATGAGATACATTAATAATTCAACCATCATAGGAAATGTCACCGTCTGATTTAGACTTTGCAGTGACAAAGTCCTTGTACTTGGGAGTGGCTATGTTTTCAGAGTTTTGGAGAAATGTTAGTCAGCCATCTTACAGAAGAGCAACGTTGGAATGAGAAACATTTATGAGGTGTGTGATGCTGTGAGAGCTTTGGTGGAGCCAACTGAAAATCCTCCTGCTACTTCCTGTCATCTTCTTCGTCATTTCTGCCAGTAGCAGCATCCAGCTGTTGATCACGTGACTATTGTGACCCAAAGAAGTGTTTCCATGGCAGTTTTGCGAAATACATCTATTTTGATATGTCTGTGAAAAAACACATTCTAGCGCAAAATTGTTCAAAACAAGAATGTTTGCATTAAGCAAATTTATTATTTTTTTAAATCTTATTTACACAATTTTATGGTGCAAGTGGATTAATCATATTATCTCATAAATCTCAAGCATAATTTGAGATTTCTGAGACCTCTGTTTTAGAAATAAAAATTAACATTTGTGATATTTGTGTAACATTTGCACAATTTAAGCTGCACCGAATTGTTCTAACTGTTGTGATTCAGACTCCTGAAAGCAAAGTTTGTGAAAGTAAAAACAATTGGCTGAGCTAGAAACGCAGTGAAACGTCCTCTAGTCTGCTTCTCAGTAATCCAGTAATATGAATGTGAATGCTGCTCACAGAAAGAGAGGCTCACCTGGGGTCGCATTTATTCAAGAACTGCCACTGAATACCATCGGAGAACAAAATGCCACCCCTGATTTAATTTGAAGCATTGGATGCATCTAATGAAACCATAAGCTCATGTGGGAAAAGGCTACAAAAACAACTTTGCTTATGAAAGATATTGCTGCTGTTTCAATGAGTCTGTTCTGATCAGCTGAATGCAGTCGATGTTCAATGGAAGGTCGAATTCGACCCACCACCTTTACGCTCCGATCCGTATTGGGACGTCGCCACAAAGATCATGATCTGTGAGGAAGATTTCATAAAGCCGCTCAGAGAAGTCAGATAGAGATGGATCTGCAAATAGATATGTCCTTGTTATTAGTCCATGCCTGGTTCCATGTCGCAAAGGCGACTCCGTGTCTCCATATTCCGACAATGACAAACAGTTGCTCTTGTCATTTTATAGAACAGAGCATTTCCTGCTCACACCACCAAACTCAGCCAATCACAGCATCCCCTTAAGATTCAAATTTCAAACAGAGTCAGAGCATGTCTGTAACAAAGAGAATCTAATCAGCTAAATCTATTACAGATTGTTTCATTTTGAGGACTTGCTCTTCTTTAAAGCACTGAATTCAACGATGAAACAGGCTGCATGTTGACATTATGGAGGAAATGCTCCAAATACACATTTTATACACATCTACATGTTTTTGTTTAATTGTTATTTTACCTAAATGTCCATTTTTTTCCCCATTATACCTTAAAAACTAGATGTGCAGAGAATATTTACATTTTCAGCTTAGGAAGTTGAACATAGTGGTTAAATGTGATTAATAACAGCACTAGAATGTGATTAGTCTGATTATTCTGTAATAAATTTATAGCATTAGTACAAAATAGACTTACAAGAATAAGACTTAAATGTCAGAACCTCTGAGATAATAAACACACCTCTCTGGTTCTGCATCATCTGAAACAAAAACCCTCCAGTGATCTCATTGGATCATCTAGTATCACGTTAACAACAAATTGATCAGTAAAAGCGATTTGAGGTTATTGAGGAACTATGAACCTAAAAATGTGAATGGCAGAGGGTAAAACTGCATTCCAATATAAAGTTACCATTGCTCTGATTTTTAGACTCAATTTTGCCTCGTACAATGATAGCTTTACTGTGTATTTTATTGCAATTTCTTAAAAGTATTTAATGTCCCAACCAGTCAAGTAAAAGGTTAAAAATTTCTTAAACTGAAGAAAAACCTTGATTTTATTTATTATCTTTCTTTCTAAAAACGATTAAAATAAATATTAATATTTGAGGGCAAAAAACAGCTTTTCTAAAGCCTAGTCATTAAGGAAAACGTCCCAGCCATGTCCTAGTCTCCAAACACATGAGTTATTCTGGAATCGTACACATTATGCTTTGACCTCTTGCAGTAATAAAAAAATCCTGAGGATGCTTTAAATAGCATCGTAACCTTCTACTTTAAAATGTTAGTATTCCTAGAAATGAATCATCTACCACGACTTCAGGGAGTTATTTCTTAACAGCAGCAATAAAACACTAAAAGTGAGACTGTTTCTGATTCAGCATATTGAAATGAGTATGTCCTTTGCAAACAGAAGGGTGATGTGTGCAAAAAAAAAGAAAGTTCCTGCCTCCAGATCAGCAGAAACACAATTCTCCATCTTTATAACAAACACAGCAAATTTGATCTGATCTGATCTAATCAGAAAGGTTCAGGAAGGTTTGCAGTCCAGATAAATAAGAGGCAGCTAAAGGATCGCTAAACCACAGAGGTGGTTTACCCAACAAGATCAGCTGCTTGAATAAAAATATATTTCTTAGGAGAATGTAAAAGTCGGAGGATAACCCTCCAGAGTCATGACCTAAATCACGCAGAGCTCCTTTGGGATTTGATGGAGAAAATAATGTCAGCTCTGATTTCTTTGCTGACTTATACAAAACCTTATGCAGTGTTGCTACAGGAGATTTCTTAATGGTAAAAATAGCTTCTGCTTAGATTTTTTCCATTATTTGAAACTTTCCAAACACTTTTTTTTGTCTTATTAGCTGAACTTTTGTGACTGTACTCGACATGAACAGAGCTTCACAGAACAGATAAGTAATACAATGCAGGGCATGTTTTCTGCTTGGCAACCATCTGTTCCCTCAAATGCAATCAAAAGGATTTAAAGAAATAGTCAGTCTATTATCAGCGCCTGATGACATCACAGCGGACCTCTTCTGTGTCCTGCCTGCTCACAAAGCTGACTCAGACTAAATGAGACACAAAAAACAAACACCAAGAATAGAGTCGCGTGGAATTAAAGAAGTTCAACCCCAACAAGTGTGATGAATCCTGATTTGCTTAGTTAAAGTTTGGTTGAGTAATAAGTTGTTTTTTACATGACTGTTGTAGGGCTGTGTAATAATATCGATTTTGCGATATATATCGATATTTTCTTTTTTCGATATTCATCCGCAAGTATCATAACATCCTACTGTCACCTTGCTCACTCACTGCTTGCTTCACCAGGAGAGAGATTAGGTCATTTTTGCACGGCAGGCTTCGGTCCGGTTCTACCTGTACTGCAGCCCTGTTGTGTTTGCATATAACTGAGGACGGCATCGAAGCTGTACCTGACGTTATTATTTTGAAACTAAACAATGGTTTCGATGCAGCAGCCGAAGCTTTTTCCTCAGAGATGCAGTGGAAAACTCTCTTTCCTCGTTGACCGATCTAACTCATTCTGTACTCGTTCATCAGCGAGTAAGTGGAAAAAAAAATTACCTCATCATGGGACCAGGTAACAGCAGAATATTGAGGGGAATTAAGCACAAATTAATAATAATAAAATATTAAAAAGAGCATTCTTTACAGTAATTTATTGCAGTGCAAAAACAGCTTTAGAGTGATTCCTTCAGATGTTCAGGTTAAAAAGGTACCAAACTAATCAGAGCAGGTACTTGGTGGAATTTATTTACTTTACTAATGCATGTCAGCTACAGTTTCTACTGTTTCAACTAAAAGAAACATGTTTTCCTCTCCACTTCTTTGATTCATTTTGTCCAGCTGTCCACTTTCAGTCTGTGTCCAACCAGATCAGGTATTGTGTAGTTGGTGCTTTTAATCAGTTTTCAGTTAAATTAATTCAGTCCAACTTTATAACAGTCACAAAATGTCACCAAAATCACTCTGTCCCTCTAAAATCTTTCAGAAAATCGCAAAAGTGTATTGAATTGCATCGTTTGCTGAATATTGCTATATATTGTATCGTGAGCAGAATATAGTGTATCGTTTCATATCGTGAGATTATTTTATCACTACAGCCCTAGACTGTTGCTTAATGTTCAACCTCTAATTTTAAAGCAGTTATTGTTTTTTCTGAGAATACCCTTCTCTTTAACCATAATCCATGCAGACAAACGAGGAATTTGAATTTGGTTCCATCTTCTGAAAAAATTAAATATGTAAGCAGAAAAAGAAAATCCTTTTAGTACAGGTGAGAATATTACTTAAAACCCATTTATTTCAGGAACTTTGTCACATTATAAAGATTATTTACACACAGATGGATGTTTGAAAGCCTTTATTTCTGTTAGTTATGATTATTTTCCACTTACAGTTAATGAAAACATTTGAAATTAAAATATTACATGAAACCAATATTTATCACATTAATGTGAGTGAAATGAAAAGTATATTAATACCTCCTGAAAGGTTCTTTTTCAACGGGACTTTGAGTTTGACAAGCAGACCTGTGAATGCATATTATAATTTAGTAAATATTACTGTTTACACTGCTAACATCATGAGATTTTTTTAGGAATAAACAAAGCTAAATTGCAAAAATTTTACTCATGTCACCATCCTGTAGCCATGGAAACACAGCAACCAAACTATGAATTATATAGATTCTTGCACTTTTAAAAAGTAAACATCCCCATCATTTTAATTTTAAATGCAAATAATTTAAAATCTGATGATTTATCCATGATAAAACAATGTAATCAGATTTAATATCATTCTCAATAAACCAATGCTAATATTTTCAATTTGTGGTCTTTGTTAAAATTTTATGATTAATCTTTTTAGCTCACTTAAACTCGACTCAGTACTAAATGTTTTATATCATGTCTTCAATTATTTTTGAATTCAGTTCATTAAACTTCGCTTTTTGGTTGTAAATGGAAATAAAGTCACACTTACAAGTTAAAATGACAACAAAACATACTAGAATAAAATATATGTCTAAAGGTTTACATTTTGTTTGAGACATTTTTAGACCCCTAACTGACAAGGTTATGATTTTTTTTTCTCAGCTTTTCTTGGACATTGACTTCCCTAACAAGAATGTCTGCAGATACTAGGAATTTTTCCACATTAAGTGAAGAAAAGTGATTGTTATTCTATGAAACCCACAAAGGATGGCCATGACTGAAGCATGGCATGTGGCTTTTAAAGCAGAAGATGGGATGCTTTCTGTTTTTGTATGTCTATCTGCTGCCTCTCAAGCATTTTCCTTGGCAGGAGAACAAAACGGCTCCGTATTCAATCTCACTGGACCAATATGTAGCAGTTTAAATCTGCCACACCATGTCGAAGCTTTCTTGCTGAACTCCTGCCACAATTTTAGCTCCCTAATTGAAAATAGCGAGAAAGCCTTTCCGCTTAGAAGATGATGCCGAGTGACAACCAAGAAGGGGAAGAGAAGGGCTGGGTTGGCAGGAAGCAGACACTGGACATTATCACCAAGCTGGCTGTTGAAGGAGCCGAGTCGCTTACTGCATAATTAGCATTTTAGGTCAGTTATTGTGAAAGAAATAAGCTTGCAGAGGTGTTGCTTTAAGTTCATGTGTCATTGAGGGGTTTCCCTCATGTCTAAAGAGGCCCATCTCTTTGATTTAAAATCTATACAGCAGAGTGCTATGGGGAAGGAAGCTCTCAGCTGTATTGATTTTGTTTTATCCTCATCATCATTTATTTAATAATTTATACATTCACTTTCATTTCCTCTGCAGTAAGCAAGGCTACAGTGAGGCAGGCATTGTCATCGTCTAATCTGTTTGGAAAATCCATTCACTTTATCCTTTCGCTCCTTATTCAGGCTATTTAACCCGCAAAAAATACCAAAGTGTTTGTCATTCATGAGAAATGATGATGTATGGAGTGATTTAGAGTTTGATGAATAGGCAATGATAGCTTCTAAGATTTTCTTCAGCTAAGGCTTTTCAGTTTCCAGTCTGTTTTTACTCCCCCGACTCAAATATATTCCAACACTGGCTCGTGTGTGCATACAAATCATCATCCCTGTTGTAACCATCCTAACCTTTTACCATCAACAGATGAGACATCATTTGAAGCTGGGATCAAGGTTCAGATCCACACGCAGGACGAGCCGCCGTTCATAGACCAGCTGGGCTTCGGAGTGGCTCCAGGATTTCAGACCTTTGTTTCCTGTCAAGAGCAACGGGTACGTCGTGGAAGAGATCACAGAACGCTGAAAACATGCTAAAATATGTCTGCATAGCCATCAGTAGCTGCATTTCCATTACAAATGAGTGCAGAGCTTTGTCAGTATTCCACTAATTTAGGAAAAGCATAATTTTGCAATTGCTGTGTTTGCATTAAATAAGACACACAGTTAAAATCACATGTGAATAAGTTTGTTCACATGATAAGTCGTTAGAAAGCATGCCTCCTACTCTTTCCTGCCAACTTCTTCCTCGTGGTTTGCTTCAGTGGCAACATCCAATTGTTGATTGTGTGACTTGCATTGCAGTTTCCATTACCGTTTTGCAAAACAAGCCAATTCTGATACGGTAAAAAAAAAAAAAACACACACATCTCATCCTAACGCCAAAACTTTTATTGAAAATGAGAGCTTTTCAAAATTGCCACGTTTCCATTAAGCAAAGTTATTTTCAAAATGTCAAATTATGCAACTACATGGTCAATCCAAATGCAGATGATGAAAGACGTGACTGTAGCTTTCATTACAGTCCGATTTCAAAAGTGGTAAATATTCATTTACTCCTCTAAATGGAATCAATATCATTCAAGGTTTCCATCACTGGAGGGTTTTTGTACTTTTAAAGTCTTATAATCTGAATGCTTTTTGTTTGTTTCTGGAGCTTCTGTAGAAAACTCTCATCTTTTCTAGCATGACATGATGGTGCAGCGTAAAGTCTGTTTTTTTGCAGCGGTTTTTTCTACAGATTCCTTTTGGAAGTATCTAAAGCAGCCTATTTCTACACAACACTGAAAAGTAGACAAGCTAGACTCAAAGAAAGGGAAATATCACACTGGGATGTTTATTTTGTCGAGAAAATTGCTGTGATTAGAAAACTGTGAATCTTTGTCTCCATCTGAATGTTTACCAGAGGTTTTGGTTAAAGTACTTTTGTATAAGTCTGTAACTAAATATGAGACAGATAAAGGTGCAAAATGTTTAACTCAAAAATGTGGTTTACATCAGTCTACAAACTGGAAGTTCTAAGTAATCTGTGTATTCTGTGAGCCACACAGACTTTCTACACAATGTCTGCGGATCGTTGAGATTTCATAGTCAAGCTTATTTCCTACATTTCTTGTGACGAATTCCTTAATTGCGGGGAATGGCTCAGAGTCTGAGTCAGTCTTAAGTCATTTTACTGACTCACGAGTCACAATTCGTCGTCTACTTTAACTCTTTCCCTTTAGCTGTAACCCAAATCCATTCACAAAACCAACTAATCAAAACGCAGCTCGAGCAGGGACTGATCAACTTGGTTGAGCCCAGGCAGGGGCGGATCGGCCAGGTAACGATTCAGCTCGGTTCAGCTCCAATACGGATGAGACGAATGGCTGAGGATGAGTTAATGGTTTCCTCTCAGCAACATTGCGCTCTCTGCAGGGGGTAGAACCCGTCTGTCTCCTGCTCTTTGCCGTCAGATCCTGTACACAGAGTAGAAATTTATTCATCAAGTCACTGTGGTAATAAATTTTAGCTTGTTCTGTTGTATTATTGTGGAGGGAAGGGTATTAATCACTCACCCCAAATAGAACGAATTACTGCTTACAAGCTACAGTGCATAAACAAAGTGTAAAACAAAATCTGAGATATGAGGAAAAAAAAGTTGTTTTCTTTTATGGATGATATTAAATACACTTACATTATAGTGCAGGGTCTGCAACTTGCTCCTCTTCCATAATAATTCTATAACTCTGGCTGAGATGATAAAAAACAAATAATATTTGTAAATATGTTTTCCTGTCATTACTTTGTAAGTATGTGCTTATTTTTTAATGTTGTAGATAATGCTTCTTTTTGCAAACATCTAACCTAAAAATGAAAATAAAATGACAACAATTTTGGACTATTAAAAGTTGCAGACCTGTACTGGTTTTGGATGCAGTGTGTACTGTGTTTTACTGGGTAACTGACTCAAAAACTCCACTCACTTTTGTGACTCACAAAGAATCAAGTCAGTAAAAAAAACAAATTTCCCATCAACTACTTGAAATCTGACATGACTGCAGGTGAACAAGCAGCTCATATAAAGAAATCCACCTGCATTTTTAAGTTGTGGTCAGAGATTTAATATCAGTAAATGTTGGTAATCTGGCAATAATACCAATCAATATCAAATATTGACATTGGCCCGTTCTTTTCAAATCGACACATCCCTACTTCACCATTTTCTATTAACTGCCCTTTTTACAACACAGGTAGACCAAATGTATGATGAAAAAAATGCTTCATTCATACACATACGTGAAAGGTTTAGTAAAGTAAAGTAAAATTGTATTTTTTTTAGTTTGTCTACAATTGTTTGAAAATCTACCGACCCTTTGCTTCATACATAAATGCTTCACAAACCTTTAAGCTCTATGTAGTTGTGTTACTTTGAGAAGAGATGATTAAAGAAGATATCAAAGCTGCTTGAGCTCAGTTCTTTTTCCAACTTCAAAAATATAAAATTCTCGTCCCTGCGGACTCTACCTCAAACTCAATCCAGCATAATCCATTTATCGTTTTTGTGCCAAACACAAGGCTCTTTGCACCTTTTTTTTCTTTTTTTACATGTGCTGTTCTACTTCTGAAAAATGTTAAGCAGCTTAGAGGTACAAAATAAAATTCTCTCACTGAACAGTTGAAATATTTCTTATTTGCCTTAAAACATAAGGCATGTATAAATCTGTGCATGCAAGATCATAAGATCCTGTGCAGCAGTGAATATTATCCATGATGCATCTGCCTCCAATCCATCCTTTCATCGTTAACATGCCTGTGTCTTTGGGTTGTGACATTCCTTCACAGCCCAGGTGTCTCTGCCAGGGTTTATCAGTTTGTTGTCAGTGGAGAAGCAGCTCCAAACATTTACGAATCTCCATCTAACTCTCTGTTCAATCTTAGTTTTTCACTTCATCTACTCCTTTTTTGTTTGGCCAGTAGCTCATTTCTGATATTTCCGTCTTAAATTGATATTTAAAGTCATAAATATAATTTTTCCCATAAACATTTAATCTGTTTTGTAACCAAATGTGTGGCTTTTGTGTGTTTGAACTTTTATTTTTTTAAAGAAAAGTATGAAAAAATAGAGTAAAAAATAGAGTAAACAGAGAGTACATGATTATTTATAAAGCAGGGCGATAATTTTTATGACCTTCTTATTCAAACTTCTTATATAACCTCTATTGAGGTTCTTAGAGGTTTAAAAGATACAGCTTTTCAGGTGCAAACACGTGACAAGGTGTTGTTTTTGAACAAGTTCTACTACCATCGCATTGTCTAAGCTGGTTGTGAAACTTCAAAACAGCAGTGAACACAACCACACATCTGTGACACACATTCTTTTAGTAAATTCCTTTATCCACTGTGATGCTATTTCACACACAAAAAGATGTATATAGGGAGAACAACATACTGTGAATTACTAAAACAAAACTTCCTTTTCACACTTAAAATTACGAAGGTCATCGTGAGTTTTAGAAGACATGAGAAGAGCGCTTCATCTCCATCTCCACCTTTGGGGCGAGGAAACAGATTTCTGTGGAGAAAAATACACAGGAGAAATACATAATTCTGTATGAATAAAATAGTGAAAGTATAATAAACTTATGCATTCATGTTTACCGTTTTCAGTCTACACTTTGTGTTCTTGCCATTGACAGGAATTTAAATATTGTTTTTCTATTTCTGTATTTGTTTTGTCTTGTTTTGTTTTTCTTTTGCATTTTTTGTTTGGTTTTGTTTTTTCTGCATTGTGAGTTTAATGACAGACAGACACACAGACATAGAGTCGTACATATCAAAAAATACATCTCCATAAAAACATTTTTTTTACTTTGTAGTTTATTTAAAATATGCAAATGATGCCTATCTTCCCACTTATTACAAAATAACATATTTCACAGTATCAAGTAAACCTTAAGGAAGCACAATAACTGTAGAACACCAGAGCCAAAAAAAATAGCCGGCATATTCATAATACTTGTGATATTTGCAAATGCGCACGGTCAGCAGGAGGTGTTGTTCCGCCTCATGGCACCTCTCCAGTTTCTCTTTGTTCTCCAACACAGAAACTTGTAGTCGTTAGTGCGACTGCTTCTCTGAGCGCCCAGAGCCTCCTGCAGAGGGTTTGTGTGGTTACAGAGGACGGCCTGCATCAGATCCTCTTCTCCACCAGCTCCCCAACAGAGTCCGCTCCCCCACCCATCAGAGACACATACAGTTTCTGATCCCATACACGGACACAAGCAGCACCAGTGAATGCAGCGCTGGCCACAACCAATTGATATAAAATGCAGAAGTACCGACTCCACACAGTTCTTTCTTATTTGCCTTGTGTGTGTTAATAGGTCAGTCCAGTTTGTTGTCAAGGTGAACTCAAAGGTATTTATAGGACTCAACCAGATCAATGTTTTCTCCATCCATTGTAACAAGTGGATGCTGAAACTGGTGCTGAATAAGGCGTTGTTAAAGTAAAATGTCACCTTTTTAATCAAAAGTGAGGATGTAGGGTGTCCTGTGGTGGTGCAGGGGTTAAGCACAACCCACATATGGAGGCTTTAGTCCTCGAGGCGGCTGTCGCAGGCTTGATTCCCGGCGTGGTGACCTTTGCCACATGTCTTCCCTTTTTCTTGTTACCCACTTTCCTGTCAATAAACTATAAAATAAAGACCACGAGAGCCAATAAAAACATAAAAAAAGACTATGTATCAACAAGGGATGAAAATAATCGGTTAATGAGTTAATCTAAAGCTGGCTGATCAATTGACTAACGAATTATTGATCAATAAGATGGATGCTCAACATGGCCGACCATCTTTCCATAACATAAACAAATAAATTTATAAATTTAATCCGGTGCATCTCACACCGGACTCTGCTTGGACCGTTTCTTTTTTCCATTCTAGTATGAATGGTATCTAGTATGAGATACCATATTCTATATTCTATACCATATTCTAGTATGGTCCCGCCATCTTTATTCCTGTTTCAACTGGCTCTGCCTAAGGGATGACCAGCGCCGCCCTCTTCTGGATGGTGTCCAAACTGCAACACTAAAAGAAGATTTAAGCAAACTTTATTAATGTAATCAATTGGAACTCATTTTAATGTAATAAAAAATTCATTGACAATTAATTTGAGTTGAGTAATTGTTTGCTTCCTAAAACTGCGGAATGACTTCACTTTCAGTACAAAAGACACAAAGACGGATAAACTTTTCTCCTCTGTGAGTTTGGGTCATAATTCAGATATTATTTGTGCTTTTGAAATGCTAATAAGCTGCTCATAATTATGACAATCAAAAAACCTCACATGGTTGCCATAGTTATGCATCATAAGAACTGTCCTAAAGTCAAAAATAAGACTAAAAATCCTTCCAGCTGCACTGCGCCCAAAACCAGAGGGAATAACTGTACGGAAAAAGCAACACCTTAACCAAAATATTATGAAAAATGTATTCAAAAATTACAGATCAGTACTAATATGACAAGCTACTCCAACATGCTGCCGCAGCACAACTATATATTTCTATAATATGAGATTTTTTTCTCCACTTGAATGAAAGGTTTCTCCATTTTCAGTGTGAAATGATGCTTCTGTAGTAAAAAGGAATCTGTTTTATAATTCTCTTAATTCATGGCTACCAGGGGCGCCAATAAACGTGGCCAGCATTGCGCTTTCACTGAAAGGACAAAAGGATGGCGAGTTATACGACTGAAATTTTATAGCCAGTCACTTTCTCCATTTTCCCCTTTCCTCAGAAATGAAGCCCTGAAAGTGATTCGAAATGCTACCTAGTAGGGAATGATGTGTAGCAGCATGGTCACAGATCAAACCAGACCTAAAACACTATTTGTTTTCCACCACCGCGAAATATCTCCACAACATATTTGTTTTCAAAGCTGTGACCCCATTCCTCCAGCGCTGCTCCTTCATATCCCCCTGCCTCACTGGTGCAGCCATGAAGACCCCGTGACATCAGCATTTACTCAGCTCTCTGCTGCCCTGCAAGCTGCTCTGTTTGCTCTGCGGCTTAAGAAATGTTTCTTTGGCTGGAAAACATGCTTCAGCTGTTTTGACAGTAAAAACAGATCACATCCGATTTGATCTTGGAAATTCGGGTAACTCAAAGGGTTATATATTTACCATATTTATTACTCACTGTTTTCTTAGATATCTTCATTTTGTTTTTCATTTCATTTATTCAATAGTAAATATGAATAGTTCATGTAAAAACTCAAAGAAATAATGAGAGAAAAGGAGCAGAAAGTAGCATAAACTTATAATATTTCCCCTGAATTCACACACAGGAGAATTAGCCAAACTCAAAGTATGACAAGCATATTTCAAATACGCAAAAACACCACTTTAATCATATATACATATCATAATCATTTTCAGATTTATTGTAAATATAGAAAAAGATTTAGATTGTTCCATAAACTAAGACGTTTAATTGAATTGCATCTTTCCTTCATCACTTCTCTGAATTAATTTTTTTTTAATATCTTAAATCGTATTTACTTTCTCCTTTAATAAATCTGTTGAGAATATTACTACCCCCACACTTTCACACAATATGCTAGACATGGAACAATAAGTTATTTGTGCAAAATATACTTGGACCTTTTGGAACTTGAAAAAGAAAAAGCTGGTAAGATGCCAGAAAACTGGAAAATGTTGGTCCAGGAAACTGGCATCTTACCAGTTTTTCCAAGGACCAAAGTTGTTTTTCCTTTCATAAAGACGTGGTTCAACAGAGCCGGGTTGAGTACCAAAGATTTTACCCAAGTAAGCCCATCAATCAATCAATTAATCCTTCAAGTGAATTTGTATTGCACACTTCAGCAACAAATGCAGTTCGAAGTGCTTAAGATGTTCAGTGCCAACTTGTTCTTCTTCCAGTCAAGTTACTTACAATGGCTAAAGTATCCAGAAATTTTACTCAGGTAGCGATACTTCATAACAAAACCACTCAAGTAAAATTAAAAAGTGCAGCATAGTAAAATGTTCTTTTTCCAAAATGTTACTCAAGCAAATGTAGCTAGTTGCTACCAAACTCTGGGGTACACATTCATTTGTTTAAAAAGCAATCCTGATTTTCAGTCAGAGACAAAAAGCTTTGATACAAACAGATGACAGTGTCCGTTCTAATCCTCTTTTGATATGAGACGTGATAAATAAAGCTATTTGGCTGCTGAACATGTTTTAACCTCTAAGCCAACAGTGCTATAATGAGGTTGAAGGGCTTATTCATGTTTGCGTGCACCTTAGAGACTTCAGGTTCTTGTGCAACCCTCTCACAGAGACCCACATGGGGCTTTAGCATAAATAAAGAAAACAGACTTTGCCCAGTCAGCTTGTCACAATTGGTCTTGTTCGGTGAAACAAAGTAAATGTGGGTTATTCCTCTCAGCTGTGGATAATTTTGTGGGTGCGATGGCCAGTTTGCAGCCAGACAAATCCTACTCTCTGCTCCCTGATATGCAACAGATTCATGCATAATGAATGAAGGAGAAAAAAGGGGGATTTTGGTGGTAATCTCAGTCCGTCCACGTCCACACAACTAGTCAGTGCATTCCTGTGTCAGCAGGCTGCAGCAGGATTTTGCATGCTGCCAATGTCATTCTGCAGGAAGGTATGCATCTCTTTTTATCTCTCATTGGCTCCATTACTTTTTTCCCGCCCGCTCTCCAACATTCATTACAATTCTGCTAATACAATTTCTGTCTTTAATATCATTCTCTACATTGTGCTTCCCTTCAGCCTGCCTCTGTTTATTTATTCCCTGGCAGGCTCACTCTTCATTAATCTAATGCAGTTTACCCCACACTCATTCAACTCTGCTTCAGCAATCCTGTTGTGCAAAGCTGCCACCGACTTTTCATCTGGCCAAACTGTCACTCACCATGATCCCATAAAAAGAAAGAAAAAATGCAATATCTGTCTCCCTTTTTAACATAAAGAGCAGAAATCCTGCAAACGTCTCCTCCGCCAGCATATCTCCATCCTCCCCTTTTTCCTGTCCGTTGGTTCATGCAGACTTCCTCCTCTCTACCTTTTATTTGCTCTCTCGCTCCGTTAATGAAGGGAGAATTGAGGTCAACGTCTTATCGTGATTTGTTTCCTTCCTTCTGGTTGTTAAACGGCTAACCGCACTCTAAAATGTCTTTAAATCTTCTACGCCAGACTCACTTTGGCCGACACTGGTTGATGGTTCTCTGCGTGGAAGTGATGTTGACAGTTTGTAAATGCGTGGAGCGTTTAAAATGGCAGAACTATTGTTATTAAACCATTTATTTTCTCCACCATGTGTCCTGTCCATGTGATCTTCAATCTTTTCTTGATCATCAAGTTCCTTGCAGCACTTATGTTTCCTGTGTTTTGCATTGGGAAAGCTCTTTAGCTGTGGGTACCTGTGTTTTTTTAAAGTGCATCGTAATGTGTGTGAATACTTTATGCGCATGCTGAACATCGCCCTGGGTTATTAATAACCGAATCCAGTTCGCTGCACCCGTGGCTGCTTTCTGCGCTCTAGTGCAAATTGTAAAATACAGGTTCCTAAATCACAATGGTGGCCTTTTAATTTATTGCTCTGTGAGCACTCAGTGGTGCACGATTTGAGCCAAGGAAACGGAGACACACACAAGGGCCGTTTTTTATTACTACAGCCCTCTTTTTTTATTTAATGCATCAAGTTTTGCTTTTTTTCTCAGTTGGATTAAATGCAAATTAGAGCTGCTGATGTTTTTATGTTGGAAAAAAAAATGTTTTCCTATGACGGAGGCTTACTGTGGTTGCATCAGCAATGTGATAACTTGAGTAAACATGCAGCTCAGTGAGGTTCAGTTTGGAGAAGAAGGTATATGTTTCTGTATTTAAACTCATAATTAATGCTACAGCTATTTTACTCAGCAATTATATATTAATTTTATTGTTTCGGTTTCCTGAACTCTATTATTACACAAAGACTGGATATTTATCTGCCTGGGACTCT
Source organism: Micropoecilia bifurca (assembly GCA_903067075.1). Classification (NCBI taxonomy): domain Eukaryota; kingdom Metazoa; phylum Chordata; class Actinopteri; order Cyprinodontiformes; family Poeciliidae; genus Micropoecilia; species Micropoecilia bifurca. The sequence goes on from CAEGAF010149444.1 coordinate 23,234, forward strand.
TATCTCTCTAGTGGTCAATAATATGATCTCATGTTTATTCACATCTGTGTATTTGTACTTTGCTGGTTTATTCACTACTGGGGATTCAGTTGCTTTCTTGCTATTTTTCCTAATTTTTTCTTATGGGTAATTATTCCTTGGCTTTTAATAGACTGCATGTTTTATTTATGTCACAATGTTTTGATCTTTGTCTTAAACCAAACATTAAAAAAATGCAGAAATTGTGTATCGGAACGAAAAGTTGGAAGAAAAGGTGAAATTCAAGGTTGGATGTAAATATGCTGTATTTCTGAGAGCAATTAATTTGTATTTATTACATTTAAATCAAATATAAATGTATTCATTGTTAATAAATAAAATCGAATGAGCTTGGTTTAGTATTAAAAAATATTAATACTTTCTCTTAAATCATTGTTTGTTTGTTTTTTAATTACAATAGACTTGTTCAAATTATTTGTGACATAAGAAATATGAACATAAATCACTTTCCTAACAAATAGGAATGAAATCTAATTGGTTTAAATCTATATTTCAGAAATAAATATAATATGTGCTGTGATTACATAAGTGTCCACACTGTTTTTGAACCTTTTTTATGTACTTGCAGCCGTCAGTTTTCTTTGTTGGCCATCTGTGAACATGCTACATCTCGACTTGGCGATATGTGCCGACTCCGCATCCACAAGCTCTCCAAATTTATTAGAGTATGGATTTCCTGTCCACAGCCCTTCTTAGCAGAGGTTGGACTGTCTCTGGTTTGTGATTGGCTCCTTCTGAAACACCAGTTTTCTTGTGATGAAGCCATAGATTTTTGTTTTTTCCTTTGAAAATTTCATCTCTGTAGACACTTGAAGGTTTGGGGTCAAACTATCAAACTTTCAGGGTTGTTTATCATTTTTGTTCATCTTCATTAAACTTTACTTCAATTCAAAGAAATGAATACCTCAGATCATAATGCTGCCATTACCGTACTTGGTTTTAGATATAAACTTATTTTGTGTTTGGGCAGTTTTGTTCTTCTGCCATGAGTATCTTTGGGAGCTGCAGCACTAAAGTAAAAGTATTATTTTATCTGATCAAATAAAATTCTCCTGTAAAGGTTTTAGATTGATGTTTTCTTTGAAAGAAAATTATTTTGTATTTTATTCCTAATTGTGGTCCAGATTCATAGAGAATAAAAGAGATTGTCATCCCAAGTGAAACACCACTACATCCTGTATCTCTCAGCCTTTTTTCCGCCTTATTGATCCGTTTCAGTTTTGTCTTTTCAGCACTTTCAATTCATCAATCAGTTTTTGTAATTCTACAACTATTGATGACTGTCCTCAAAGAACAATGTTTGTCATCTGTAAAAAAATGTGTGCCTCCCTCCCAACCTATACATTTGAGCACTTTGGTCTTTCTAACTGATTCTAACGTCCTTCCAGGCTGCAGTTAAGCTAAACTATGCATATAAGCATTTAGCTTCATTTTTGGTTCACTTCTGGTTCAACCTTTCCTTTTGCAGTGGCTCTTTTGGAGGAACATTCATTCACTATTAGATTTCTGGCTAATGCGACTCCAAGTTGAATCCTCTGATTGAAAGGATCTATTTCTGAGCTCATGCTCTTAAGTTGAGTTTGATGTTGAAGTATGAAGCAGATAAGTTTTCCTTTCTGCTTTGATGTATCCCAAAGAGCTTAAGATTATGCAGCACCCTTTATGTTATGTGAGCGGTCATAGAAAAGTCAGATTATAATCAACCACTTGTCTGCCAAGTCTGAAGAACTTCAGTGTTTAATTTTGATATGCAGCTAAGATATTATAAGCGTGTTTAGAAATCATGTTAAGCATATGATCAAATAGTGGCACAATTCAAAATTAGACAATACTCAATGGTTTGATTTCAATTTCTAAATCAATGAGTTGAATTTTTTTGGGGGGGTTTGCATTCTTGCATTTCTACTTACTTTCTAATATGAAAAGTATATTGTATAATAGCTTGTATTTGGTTAAAATCTCTGTTTTAGAGCAGTTAGAATTACTAGAACTATTTATATTTGTTGAATGCCAGAATAATGAGTTTTTAAAAACATCCAAAATGCAATTCTAGATGTGGAAGAACCATTTGTATGTTGTGAAGTTGCTTCAATAATGTGCACATAATGTTCTACCCATGATGTCATTTATTTTTCAAAGTATTGCTGCAGTCCCTCCTGCAGCAATGTGTTCACACAGCATGATGCTGCCAGAGCAGAACAGGTTTTCAGGCTTCCCAGTTTATTCCTTCAAATGTAGCAATGGTTATTATGGCTAAACATTTCAATTTTACTTTCATCAGAGCAAAATAATATTTTATTATTATTATTATTTTTTATGTTGACAGACAGATATTTGTCCTTGAGTGTATCTGGAAATTAGGATCTGTATTTTTATGTTTTTGGACTAATTTAATGTTTTCTTTATAATTTATGGGTTTTATTGTGGATTAATTCACCACCTAGTATCCTTTCAGCCCCTGATGTTAATGAACTTGTGGTTTGGCACAGAAAATGTAACTAATTTCTCTCTTGGGCCACTTTCATGTTTTACCTTCACAGGTCTACTTTAACATTAAGTTAAAAGTTAAAGTGTTGCACTTTTAGCATCAGTAGTATTGAGATAGGATCACAGTTTTCATCAGCAGGACCTGCAACCTGCAGCTCCGGAGCCACAAGCGGCTCTTTGGCTCACTTAGCGATGAAACATTGCCATGGGTTTTGTTTTGTTTCATTCTGTTACTCCATGAAAGAACAGTGACCTCATCTGGTCCTCCTGGTAAATTTGGTCTACAGCCACCATTGCTGTGGTTAATCATCCTCTCTACCACCATCAGCCAGCATTGTGTAAGTCTTTAGCTTAGCAACAGAGGTTGCTATGACCATTTTGCAACAAAACGCTGTCTTCTTTGGAAAACTCATCCCCTTTCTGAAGCAGTATGATGGCAGGACATTTTCATACTGTTTTTATTTTTCCATTTACATATAGCTGTTTGCAAAGTGGTGCTTTCGGACATCTAGAAATTGCACTTATGAAGTTCCTGAATTCTCTTCCTGATGTCTTTGCTGATTTCTTTCTTTTTCCCCATGATGTTAAGGAAGAAAGCGGTTTGTACCTCGACTTAATTTCAATAAACCAATAACAATATTGTGATAGACATGTGATCAGTATCAGTAGATAATACCTCTGATAGAACATAAGCTGAACTCCGATCCAGATCCACACAGCATTCTGGGAGACGTAGGCAGAGGAAAAACATAAAACGCTCAAACTTTTACGGCCTGCTAAGCTAGGTTGATGGCATCAACCCACTCACTCACCCTTTGGTTACCTAGCAACAGCCTGTTGAGTAACTGACGCAGCAACAGTTTCAGGTTTTGCCACCAGGCCTCATAAATGCTTAAAGATAAAAACATTGGCATGGAGTGAAAACTGTGACTTAACCAGGAAAGGTCACTCCATCCATCACTTTGGTGGGATTTCAGTTACTTAAAACAAAATCCAAAATAAATAATCATCAATATGAAACGTTTACATTGTGATGCATTTTTCCAGCCACATTCTAACAATAAGTTAATTCATGGTTGTCTTAATGGATTAAAATGGAATTATTTATTCTGATTTTAATGTTAGACTGTGGAAAACATAGCTGTAGTGGATGTAAATACCTGGTTTCAGTTAAATTAGATGCATTTGTTGAATGCACCTGCGGTGAGAGTGATAATTACAATTTGAGGTCATGCATAAAACACACAGGGCAGTGTGAAATCACTCACAGTGGACTTTTGTGCAAGATTACCACCAAACATGGAGAAGTCCGAGGGCGTAATTTACCGTCGTTGCATAAGAATTGCATAAAACTTGTTGCTTTAAACTCGGGGTGCATGGGGTTTTGTTCCACTAAAAAGCTGAAACTCCTACAGCCAAACACTTTCTACTACACAGCTGGTGCTATTGGGCTTCTTATGAAGAGTGGGCAGTACGATGAAAGCCCAGAGGGAGACTAGAAATAGAGGAGCGTAGGAGACCGGCTCCAACAATAACCATCACTGTACAGATGTATTCACCATGAAGTAAGAATGGGATTCATTCTCTGAGTCTAATGCAGCAAATGACCTGTGTAATGTGCATTGTCTGTTGGGAAATGGTCTCTGCTACAGACTGAGTAACAAGTTTCTCATCTTCCTGACAGGAAGTGCAAGGTCAAATGACTGTATTATCATCACACAAGGGGGGAGGATTTTTTTTTAACACTTTGGGACTAAAGAGGGTTTTTATTTTCTCCCTCTCTTTCAGCTGACGTATCTGCCCCCACCGTGGGGCGACTGCAAGTCCTCGGCGATGGACTCCGACTTCTTCAGCAGTTACAGCATCACTGCCTGCAGAATCGACTGCGAGACGCGATACCTGGTCGAGAACTGCAATTGCAGGATGGTCCACATGCCTGGTATCTTTCATGCACATACACACACACACACACACACACACACATTCTTACAAATGCATTTGTCAAGAAGAAAAGTGCCCTAGCGGCTGTTGTTTGTAAACTTATTGTAAAAGTGTCCTGGTGAAGTGGTGGTGGCAGTTTTACTCGAGGAACCAACACATTCCTGGCAGTGGTCTTAGAAAATCACATACTTTCACACTCTAGTGGATCGGAAAACTCGACCATTTTCCCTTTGTGTTTGTCCAGTGATTAAAGCTGGCGTTTGCTGTCTACCTCTTACATTTAATCACAGTGTGAGATCTCACATGGCAAATTGAAAAGGGGGCTCTGGCACAGAGGAAACATTTGGATTGGGACTCTGTTAAGACTCACTCACCTCACCTGCCTCCCCTCTAACATCTCTGTTGTCAGTCACAGAGCAACCTGACAATCTGCCTGTCTGATCACCAGGATCATATGCTGCCTTGATGTGTGTTTGAATATCCTGAGTCCACAGGGAGCAAGATAAGAATTCTCCACGCTCCGTTTTTTTGCTCTGGTCCAGATCATCCTTCAATCTTCCTGTCAAATGTGTAATTTTTAGGGAAAACTCCATGAATTATTGCCAATAGCAGGGAAGTAATTTCCTGTTAGTCCACAGCACCATGGCAGCTCTTTATTCAGTGTTGTTTTGATGGATTGAAATGAATGGCTGGACTTCTAGAATGACATAGATTGGAACAATGTTGCCAGAAACTTTAAGCAGTGATAAATGGTATCAGTTAGGAGACCAGATCCATTTTATGACAGTATCCAGTTGTGTAAATAATGACTCAAAGCAAATGTTCAACCCATTTCTAAAAGCTTTTCTTCTTTCTTTCACACTGTTGCTGCCTTTTCTTTTCCCTGCCTGTCCCTAGGAGACGCCCCATACTGCACCCCGGAGCAGTACAAGGAGTGTGCAGATCCTGCCTTGGGTAAGAAGATAAACCAGCACCATGTGTGTATATATGTATCCCACTGTTGAGAGCTCTTGATCCGAGCTGATAACAGATAATAGAGTTCCTTCAGCATGATGGTACCACCGAAGCTTTCCTTTTCTGCCTCACCACCAGCTAAAACCTCTCAGGCCTTTCATGTCTGCTGCTTGTTTTCTTACAGACTTGCGATCTCTCACTCTTTCATGGCATCACTTCGCACGTTGCCCTGCTGTCCCTCTTGCTAAGTCAGCATGCGTCCGTCCTATTTTTTTATATTCTTTTAAAGGTCTCAGAGGTCGCCTCTACTTTGACGCCTCTCACTCAGCTGGCATTTTGTTTGTCACGCCGGAATGACGATAAATTAATCAGCCCCTGTCTTCTCTTTTTGGATCTGTTTCGCCTTCCTTTTCTCTCTCCATCTGTCGCCATCATATTTTATTTTTTATTTTTTTTTAGATTTCCTCGTTGAAAAAGACAATGATTACTGTGTGTGTGAGACCCCATGCAACATGACTCGATATGGCAAAGAGCTTTCCTTTGTGAAGATTCCCAGCAAGGCGTCAGCCAAGTACCTTGCCAAGAAATTCAACAAGACGGAACAGTACATTGCGTAAGTCATGCTTCTTTTTTTTATTCACTCTGATGTTTATCCTGTTTGCCTCATTATCATTTTGATTATGTTCAGGGCAATTTTATCTTGCTGTCTGAGAGGCTGCTTCAAAATTGAGCTTAGATGAGTTTTAAAATGCATTTAACTTCTCTGGAGTATTCAATATCACAATGTAATGACTCTTTTGAGAAGTTTTGATGTTATGTCTAGTTTCATAAAGTGTGTTGCATCTCTTAGTGTTACTTCAGGTGTTTCAGTTCCACCAACTCAAGGTGTGAAGTTCAATAAAAAGAGTTGGGCAATAAATCGGTAACACTATAAATCACAATGGATACGTGATCAACATCAGTAGAAAATATGTCCGGTAAAATGTTCAAGGATTTAAGTGAACTCTCATTCAGAACTGTACTTGCACTGGATACAGTTTGAGGAAAAGCTTTTGACCAAATAAGCAAGGTGGGTGGCATCAATTAACTCACTCATTGGTTGCCTAGCAACAACCTGTTGAGTAACTTGTGTAGAAACGGTTTTGAGTTTCGCCACTGTGCCTCATAAATGCTTAAAAAGAAGAGAGTGGAGTGACAATAGAAAATGAGTTTTCTCTTCTGAAACAGGAAATGTCACCACTTTGGCACTATTTCAGATATTTAAAGCAAAAACACTAATAAATAATTATCGACTTTGACTGATGTGATAAATTTTTCAGCCACGTCGTCCAGCCATGTGCCAAATCATTGACCCTTAAGAGGTAATGAACAATGAAATCACTGAACATCCCTCAGTAAGTTCATATTTTATTTGGCAGAAGTTTTGTGTAGCTCAGACTTTGATTCTCTTTTAATCTGACTGTAAAAGGTTTGTTTCCATCTCTGAGCTTATACATAAAGACATTGCTTCATCTGCTGACAGGTACATGCGCCTTGTCGTTCCGGTGCTCTTGGATCTTACAGGGGCTTTCGATTCGTTTAAAACACTTTGTTGGTATCCGTGGAGCTGTACTGAGGTGGCTCACTTCAACATTCTGTGTCATGATCAATAATTTTATCCTCTTTTTATGGAGTCTCACAAGGCTGTATTCTTGGTCCCCTTCTCTTTTCTCTTTATATGTTCACTACGTAAAGTTATAGTCCTTTCCTTGTTATGCATAATAATGGATATTAGTAAGTTAAGTTAGGTGTGACTAATGCAATTATCTCTATTTTTGGACTGCATAATGGCTGCAAATCAGTAAATAAGAATAATTGATCATAAGATTGAATGTATTTTATTTGGCAACGTTGCCACCGCTGACATCGGCGCTCTACCTTTAATAAAACTGTTAAAATCCTTAGATTAATCTTTGATCAGGAGTGTAAATATTAATAAGTTCTGGACTCCACATGATTTCCCTCTGTCATCCTTAAGACGACTTCAACTTGTCTAAAACACGGCTGCTTGTCTTTTAACCAACACCTCTAAATGTGAACATATCAGCCCAGTTTTATCCTCTTTCCATTGGCTTTCTTTCCGTCTTAGAATTGATTTTAAAAATTTACAGTGCAGCAGTTACGCTGATTGAAAACACCTGAGTTTCTTCTTCATCCCTCTATAAATGACGGAGGTGCTTTTGTTGCACAGAGAGAATATTGGGCCTTTCTCTCTCACCTCACTTGACCTCCTGGGTTTGGTTTGCAGACTTTGTTTGCTTGACTCACTTCAGTTTTGTTTAGTCTTGTTTGTTTTTCACAGGATTGACTTTATCCATTAAAATAAACATGCAAATATTATACCCTCATGTCCTTTTCCTTTTTTGTCACAATCACTGAACAAGGTTGTGACATTGTTTTTAAAGCTCATAATCGCCTTACACCATTTTATTTATTTGAACTTTTTTATGTACATGGGAGATTCCTGAGATTGAATAAACTTTTATTAGATTTCCCATGAACAAGCCTAACAAAGACCTCTGATCCTTTAGTCTAAGATTAAGACTTTTTTCTTGAGACAGGCTTTTTATACCATGTGGCATAGTGACATTTTCCCTTATTTCTATTATTAATTTTTGTGTTTTTTTCGTTTGATGTTTACAATTAGTTACCTCAGTTATTGTTAAGTGCTAAATAAATAAATCAATCATCATTCAACAATGTAAAATGTATCAAAACGTAAATATGTAAGCCTAAGTTTGGATGTTCACGCAGCTGGATAGTTATACTCAATATTCTCTGAAAAGATTCAACCTCAAAACAAATGATGAAGAACTGAAAGATAATGAAGGATGCTGCAAACCTCCAAAACCCAAAAACAATAATTTCGGGTCCGCCACTGAATTTGTTCTGTGAACTGTTAGTGAGTCTCAAAACAATTACCTGCAACTCAAGAGAGCTCACCCACTGAAAAATGATAACATTTGTGGTTCCAACATCAAAACGCCATTGAGCAACAAAGGTGTGCATATTAAATATGAACAAACAGCAATCCACTTCTGTCCCAAAGGAGCTGCGTATCTGCAGTTTAATAAAGATTACACAGAACAAGTAGCGTTAGAAGATTGTTTTGGGGATTAACAAGAGCGAAATAATGCAAACTGATGTTTGGAGAAAGAAAACCACAGCATAAAATATTAGGACAACACAATGTATCATTTGTTTTAATTATGTAGCAGGTGTTACTTTTACAGTCTCTCAACAAAATGGTTGGATGTTAATTTTATTTTTCTGATGGCAGAATGTTTCTTTTGATTCCCTTAGATTACTTACTTAGGTTGATTTTTTAAAGTTTTAAAGTTTTTCTTTTATCTTTTGAAGTATCATAAAAAGCTCCAAGTGAGATTTTAGGATGATTAGTCAGTCAAGTAGAGAGTGTTTTATTTTCATATAGAATACACCAAAAAGATTAAAAGGAAGTTCAAGAAAAAGAGAAGTGCATACAGTCATAGCTGAATATTTTATTCATCACTCCAGGCTGTTGAGGGTTAGATAATTACTGTAGCACATGTAGCCAGAGTGCGACCAGAAAGAGAAAGTTTCTCCATTCCCAGAGGACGGTTTGTTTAACAAGTGGCCACATTCCCAAGAAATGAATATTTGTGGAAGGGTTTTGATATCCAGGCTGCTCTGTGCTTGGTGGTGTGAAACTGAAGAGTGTGAAGTTTGACTGTCGGGAACCTCACAGAGAAGGAGGCTCAGCTAGGCGAAAGCGTTGGTCCGCTGTTTGACAGCAGCTCTGATCAGACGTGGTTCAGGTTACTCGCTGTCAGTGAGGAAGCATCGCTTTTACATCAGGGTGACACCGCACACAGGAGACCTACAGACCAGAGGGAAATAGATGGAAAATACCAGAAAAACTGTCAGAAGTAAAACAAAAACCTCAATGATATTCAACTGGGGATAGGCTGCCTGTACTCCAGAGTTACAGAGGCTATTAGAGCTTGACATATGTGGAAGTTTCAAATTGACCAGACGTCAAATCAAGAAGCATGGAATTAGTTAAAATTATAGTTTTAGGATTAATGTGAATGTAGTGAATAAATCTTTAAAAGCTGAACCTAAATTAATGGAGGAAAAACATGTCTTGTTACATAATAGCACAGCAGTTGGTTCCAGCTCTTTTACAGGGCTGCTTTTTCTTTAACATTAATTAAATAGTTTTAATAGGAACCAGTGCAATCCAACCCCTCGGGAAAACAAGTGGACTCTGACCCGGACGGCAGAGAAGCTAAAAGGTTTTAGTTCAATTAATAGCATCAAGATTAGCTGAATCTTGGTCTAATTTAAACTATTACAATACTGCATTCTAATCGTATTACATAAGTAGTTCCAAAGAGGTCTGTCTATTCAGAGAGGCTCGTATTGTAGTTCATTTTGCTGTTTAAAAAGTTTAACGAGATCTCTTAAACATTTTTAGGAAACTGCAGCATCGAGTCATTGTGACTCTGTAAAGAGCAAGAACTTATTGGATTCTGCAAATACAGGACCAAACTTTTCAAAGAAAGAGAAGAATGCAAAGTGTGCGTATTTTTACATCCTGCAGAACTACGATGCCACTATACTATACTACAGTTCCTAGATGACAGTTAGTGAAACATAATTTACATTTAAAGATACTTTCACACAGTAAGACCAGATGACAATATTAAAAATCAGCTGGAACATGGATAATCTTTCATGGCGCCTGAAGATCCCAGAGTGCTCTGCTTTATTTTTAATAGAATCACCTGACTCTTTTGTAGGAGCCCACTCCTCTGACTCAAAAAGTCCTGTTTTCATGTCAAGACTCCAACCTCATCATATCCACTCCTGGCCACTAGGGGAGCTGCTGTCCTGTTGCAACAAAAAGGTCTCGCCAAGCAGATGAAGTGAACAATATACAAAAAATAAACAAAATTATTAAACAAAATCCATCGTGTTCATGCACTATGTACATAAAGATAATTGTGCTACTGGTGGAATAATACTCTCTGCGCATATGGGCAGGTTGCTGGGAGACCGAGCGAAGCTGCCTGGACTCCAGGTTAAATTTAAACTGTGTTGTCAGAATGAAGCCTTGAGTTTGTATTTAGTTAAGAAGATGAGAATGAATAAGTGCAAGCAGCTGCTGGATGTGATATATAATATAAATATACTACACACACACACACACACACCCACACGCACCTACACACTCGCACAGTTAACCAGCTTCAGACTGGTGTGACCCATTCAAAGTGTTAAAAAAACCCACTTAAGATTTGGATTTTGTATGCATGTGTTCTTTTGATTACAAGTTACAATAAGCTGGCAAACCACAACTTTAAATTTGTGCTGCATGCTTGGGGGGATGTGCTGCATCCTAGTCAGAGCTCCACCACATTCATAGGGAAATTTCTCAGATTTTCAGGAGACATTCTAGTGCAGATATAATAACTGTGACAGTATCATTGTAACAGGATGTGTTAGAAAGCTGCAGGGTAAGCGCCAGCTGCCAAACACCATAGAGTGTAGGGCCATGCTTGCATTCACACTGAAATAAGGTTTTTCAAATTCGCCACAAACCAGTGACATTTGAGTGGATTTAAAGATCCTAGAGATAGACGGCTCATTCCTAATCCGATGTGAAGCAAAGCCAAAGCAACCCAAACATGGAATATTCTGCAGTTATTACTAATGCTGAATTCCTCACATTGTAAAACAGACATTTTACATAGATAAACAAAGGACAACTGTGCTTGTATACAACATCATGTGCTTGTGACATGAACAATCATTTGAAGAAATTCAAAAAAAGGAAAAAGGGGGATTCAAAGAAGGCTGAATTTTGAAGATGTACAATAGCAGAACTGGGAACTTGCATTCATACAAAGTCTCTGTTGCACTCAAGAAAATTCTGGGATTCTAAAGCATTGCTGTACAACCTATATTTAATCATTTCATCATTTTGGAATTCGGCAAACAGAAGTCATTTTGTAACCATAATCGAACTTAAACAGGAACACTTCAGCTATATCAAATGTTAGGCAGTCAGAAAAATATGCACAACTGTTGTTTTATACGTCTTATATAAATATCTAGTTTCAACTACAGGCATGTTGTTCAGTGCTTTTCGTAGAGCTTGTGTTCTTAGTAAAACGGGCGCAGATTAGCAGCACAATTCAATGTACATTTTTGTTGTTTTGCACCTACGTCACCATCTTTCTGTTAAATTTTCCAATGTAAAGTCAGCTCTTGGCTTCACCGGATCTTCTCAAAGAAAATCATTTTTTATTTTGCTCAGATTGAATAAAGTGGGATAGCTACTAAAGAATTTTTAAACCCTTCGAAGCGGTTTTGATCTGAAAGTCTTTGGGGTCTGTCTTCCCCCAAGGAGAGAGAACTCAAAGAAGAAAAACATTTCTCTGTTTTGCCTCGGACCCTTAAGCTAATCCCTTTTGATTTTCTTTCCGCTGAAATCAAACAGCTGTAATCATTTCCTCTGTACACCACGATGATCAGGCCCACTGAGGGAAAATTAGTTCGCTGTGGCAGGTCATCCGCTCAGCACGACACATCTGCTTTGGTCTGTGCAGAAATTGGAGTCAACCATCATCTTTGTAGACACTCCGAGAGAAGCATGTGTAACATGTTGACGACTGAATGCCTGCCTTTCACACTCACATTCTTCCCTTTCTGTTTGCAGTGATAACATTCTGGTTTTGGATATCTACTTTGAGGCGCTGAACTATGAAACCATTGAACAAAAGAAAGCCTACGAACTGGCAGGGCTTCTGGGTAAGGAAATGGCTGTCAAGTGTTTTCTTGGGAAAAGATAACATGCAATGTGGCGCCTGACAGACGCTTTTTATCTGGCATGAAGGCTGAGCCAATGTATGCATTTTTGTAATAGGTGTTCAGGTCCCTGGAGATGTAAAAACGGCCTCTTTAATCTATTGTTCGCTTTTCAACTGCCGATTTGGCGACATCTGTGTTTTCTGTTGCCTCTCTCGTCCTTCAGCCGTACAGATTAAAGCTGGAGCTCACGAATGCGGTGGATTGATTTCCATCTAATTTAAAGGCTTTCTCACTTTTCTTTTCAGGCGATATCGGAGGTCAGATGGGTCTCTTCATAGGCGCCAGCATCCTCACCGTTCTCGAGCTGTTTGACTACCTGTATGAGGTGAAATAACACCTGCCATCAGCTCCGACGCTAAACGTGTCCTCTAGTAATTAGTGAAATGAAAGTTTGAGATAAACAAGAAAAAGAAGCTGTTTTTTTTGTTGTTTTTTACCGCAGGGAAGGCATATTTATAGATGCATGCAATCATTCAAGCTCGCCTGATCCAAACTTCAGCTTTAGTTATGAAAACAGGAAAATACGTGGATGATTTCCAGCGGGAAGAAGTAAAAAAGTAACTATTGTTTGTTGTTGCTTTTCTTTTCTTAGGTGATCAAGTACAAGCTGTGCAGATGCATGAAGAAGAAACACAAAGGCCGCAGCAGCAATGATCGGGGAGCTGTGCTGAGCCTGGATGATGTGAAACACCATGTCAGTATGGGCTGCTGCCGAGTGCTTTGACTGTGTCAGACCGCATTGCTTTGACAGGAGCTGGCTCCTTTCTTCTTTGTCTCTGCTGGCCTCAATTGCCGGCAGCCAGGGTGGTGTTGGCGAGGGAGAGCGAGTGAGACAGAGGAAAAGCGATTGAAAGAGGCTAAAAGAGAGCGGCGCAAAGAAAAGAAAAGCAATTGGGATGAGAGGGGAAGACTGAGAGGGAGTCGAAGGAGAGGAGGCTTGGGTTTAATCAAAGCAGCAGGACAGTAGCAGCAGGGACAGGCCAGAATTAAAGCCTCAGACACTGTGACAGCTTACTTATATCCAAGTGTAAATGAAACCAGCTCACTTTAATTGTGAGTCAGAGCGCAGGCAGAGAAAAGTGGAAAGGCGCTCTTCCTCTGCTCCTCCTCTGCTCCTCCTCTGCTCCTGCCTCACTTAGTAGTCCTCCCTCTCCGTCCACCTTCATTATTTTTCCAAGTATTGCTCAGGAATCTATTATCTCGCCGCTCCTGACCCAACCTGTTGCTCTTTTCATTTTTTTTTTCTTTCAAGATTTTCTCACCCGTCTGCACATTTGTGTTCCCTTTCCTTCAAAGCCAATCATCTCTCTGCTTCTTTCTCGCTGCCATTCCAATTTCTCTGTCTTTTTCCTCTTCAGGCTCCTTGTGACAACCTGCGTACGCCGTCCACATATCCCGGGAACATGCTACCTCACCATCCGGGCCAGGGCAACTTTGAAGACTTCACCTGCTGAGCAGACCTCAGTAAAGCATCACCGTGCGTGTTATGCAACCAAAGCCGACCGTACAGCAACGAACTTTCTGACGCACAGACAGTGAAGAGCTGATGCTGATGAACAAAAACAAAGGCATTTTTTTTTACATAGAAACTGACGGAAAAAAATAATAAATCAATCAAACACGATAAAGGATTTCCATCCAACGGCCAAGTAACAAGAGAGCCCTGAATATTAAGAAGTATATTTTGATCTTTAGAGAAACATTTCACGCAGCGGTCCAAACTCTTTTGTGTTTTTCCTCTGGAATACTGCCACAACAGATACTGGCGGAGAAGGTTGGCCAACAACAACAACAAACTCTCTTACAGGAATTAAGAAAAAAGAAAAAGCATCCATTGTTACTGGAAAATGTACAGCAATTTCACCGCAAACAGAAAAGAGCCTCCATGCCTTTATGTGAAACAGCAACAACACTGTCCCCCCTCCCCCACCTGCTTCTGTGGCGATCCTCATGATGCTTAATCCACTGTACATGTAGCAACACAAGGGAAGGTTTGAGAATGTATCTCTGTCCAGGCCTGATGGGGAATGGGTGGAAAACGCAGCGGCAGCACAGGTGCAACATCTACCATTCGAAAAATGTACTGGTGAAAATTTCAGGTCTCATCATCATGGTAATGCATGCTTGTATTTGTCCAGTGCATGTTTTTTTTTTCTTTTTTTTTCATTTCTACTTCTAGTTGATTTTTATGTCTTTATATAATAAACATATATAAATATATAAATATACATTTACATTGTAATTACCAGGTCTGCCTCAATGATAAGCAGGTAAAAGGAAGATGATGCGTCTCTTATATTTCTGTGTTTTTGCTTATGTGTGTGTGTGTGTGTGTGTGTGTGTGTGTGTGTGTGTGTGTGTGTGTGTGTGTGTGTGTGTGTGTGTGTGTGTGTAGGGTGTCAAACATAATGCCCAACCAGACAAGTGTTTAATGTGCAACTCTCAATTTTTATGTTACCTTCTTCACATGTGCCAGATGAGTTGAAGAATCTCTGCTCATCTTCATTTATGCTTATATTGACCTCGATGAGAGGTGATTTTTAAAAAAGAAAAGAGAGAATTTTTATTTTCTTTTGGTTCTTTTCTGAACTTTTTATTCATGAATTACTTGCGGTTCTGTAGGGCTGTTAGGAATTTTCTGTATCTGTGTTCTAGTTGAAAAAGTCTTACTGAAGCACAATATCGCAAGTATGTAGAGGTGATATAAAAGAAAACGTACTATTCCTCTTGATATGTCATGTTTTTACATTTTTGTTGACTTTTCTTTTCATTCTTTCATGTTAAACTTATTTCGTGTCATCTGACTGTCTCAATCCATCCAGGCTTAGTGGCCTGTCTATTTAGTTATTGATGCATAAATAAAATGTAACTATCATTTTTGAAATTTGTCTTGGGAGGATTTCTTCTCAGTAGCAAATTTACTTTCAGAAGCATTTATATGCTCGAGCGAACAGAGGCAAAATAATGTATTTTTCATCACCAAATAGAGTGTGAACATTCATTTTTAATCACAAGTAGCTCTTGGAAAATCAGATTAAGCGTCATCAGGGGGCTACCTCTAATCATGTAATCTGGAGTGCTGCCTTACCCAACACTTTCTTTTAAAATAAGTCAGCATTAAGGGGGAAAAAAGCGTCTAAGGGCAGGAATGTGGTACAAAGCAAGATATTGCTTATCTCTGTCAACCATTCATTTGAAACGCTGCGAGCCACAATGTTGGTGTTTTCTGCAGCTCATGCCGTTAAAGCGTAATTACACTTTCAGTAGTTAGATGACAAAAGGACGGATGGAAAATATCTTGCACTGCCACTTTAACTTTAATCAAGACTGTCAATCACCCAGCAGCTCAAAATTCTGGGTGACATCTCGTTTTTTTTTTTTTTTATGGTACATCTGGTGCTGCCAACTGGTGCACATGTAGCAGTTTTTTATTTTATCTTTTTTGGTGATGCATGACTTTGTGAATATTGGAAACAAAAATTGTGTTTGCTGCCGAGTCTGAGGCGCATCGGTCCACGACGTGGGTCATCCGAGGAGGAGAGCGGTCGTTTTGCCTTATAATTCTTTCATGATTTCTTTTAGCGGAGGAGGCACACATTCGGTGTTGCTCATCAGAAGTGAGAGAACATTCATTTTTTATTAGTTCACACGAGAAGCCTCTGCTGGTA
Source organism: Micropoecilia bifurca (assembly GCA_903067075.1). Lineage (NCBI taxonomy): Eukaryota > Metazoa > Chordata > Actinopteri > Cyprinodontiformes > Poeciliidae > Micropoecilia > Micropoecilia bifurca. The sequence continues at coordinate 39,220 of CAEGAF010149444.1, forward strand.
GCCACACAAGCTTAAAACTTCACATAAAGAATCTCTTTTGTCTGCTGAAGACTTGACTGTGTTTAATGTGCGAAACGTGACTTTTCCCCACTAATGGTTTCATGATTTTGTGCTGTACCTGCTGAGAAGACAAATTAATTAAGAAATAAAGAGCAAAGGTGTTCATTTCCTGCTGGCATTTGTGTCTTTGTCCCCGCGACAGCCTGCAGCTCGGAAAATTGTGAGGAGGGTCAGGATACAGGAGAGCTGCCTGCCAGTGACAGAAATCCTGCAGGAGATGCTTGCTGCATCCTGATAAGTCTCCACAGGCAAAGCAGGGGCGGGGGGCTGTGTGGGAGGTGGTAACACCAGCAGGAGTTCACACAAACTGAAAATCCTCACAAAAAATGAGGGATTAACATGACTTTTCCTGCTGTCTCGAGGGTCTTAATTGCTCAGTTTCTCATGTTGGCAGATTCAGAAATCCTGGCAACGGCATCACTCTTCTCTGAATGAGGTTAAATCATTAGGTGCCCTCTTTCCCTCCCCGACATCACAATCAAAGATGACTGATCCTCTTCTTTTAGCTCTCACCTTGGTGGCTGACACGCAGCCAATCTCAGGATGGTATAACAAGCAGATGCTCCTATAATGGGATCTGTCCCAAACTGTCTGCCCTTTTTTAAAATGTCGGGACGTCCTCAGATAATCCCTGCAGGCGGCTGCATGTGTGCAGCACAGGGGGGGATCTTCTTGTGCTGGGAATCTCTGATGTTTGTGATTTTTTTTATGAAATTTGTTTCCCCCATATCAGTTGGTTTAATCTTGCGGTCTGCTGCCGCCGAACATGCACTGTTACACAAAGAAGAGGTAAATCCCTCTTAATCCTGTTATCGTATTGTCAACTTCTCCACAGATATTACACTCCTCATTCGCCACCCCTCTGTGTGGCGAGCCGCGCTTTGTCATTTCATTATGAACGCACTCCAAAAGTCAGCAGGTCGGACTGAATCTGCAGGTTTAAGTGCATCTTTTCTTTTTGTCTTCACTCTCTGTGAAACCTGCAACTCAACATAGTTGGCAGCAAAGCCATAAATGCAATCTTTGCAGTAAATACAAAATGCTTGTTTTTAAATTATGTTTGAATTCATTAGGGGATAAAATGTATCCAAACCCACCTGGCACAATATGAAAAAGCAATCGCCCACAAGCCTAAACTCTTGGCCCTTGGCAGCAACAACTACCATCAGGAGTTTGCAGTAACTGCCAAGGAGAATTTAACGTCACTGTGGAGGAATTATTGGCTCATTCAAAGTTGTTTTAACTAAGCCTCATTTTCAGGTTTTCAGAACCCCTTTAAGCTCATTCCACAGAATCGGATTAAACCTGAACTTTAACTAGACCACTCCAAAACCTTAACTATGCTTTCAGAATATGTTGACCCATTTCAAAAGCAGACTTTCTGGATTTAGATCATTGCCATGGTGCACAACCCAAGTGCCCTTGAGCTTTAGCTCATGAACTGATTGTCTGACTCCTCTCAGTCATTAGCAGGACTCTGGAGAACTTGACGATTGACTTGCAAACTATTTACCTTGTACTTTAACTTAACTTCAAGATTATGTTCTGTATGTAGTGGCAATTTTTTGCACCACCAGAGGGCATCCACATGTTGTGAGTTAAATGTTTCTGAGTGCAGACAGGGAGAAGAAGTAAAACAAACCCAAAGAAAAGCTGTTGTGAAATTCATTCAGTTCAGTCATGTTAATCCCAAAGGGAAATTGCATTATGCCAAGTTGTGAGGTAATAAAAACACCTCAAGATCACCAAAACCTCGTAGTGCAACACTCCTAAGAACATTATTAAAGGATTAATGGAGAAATGTGATGATGTGCTGAAAGAGCTGGAGCTTCTTAAAGAGACAGAGAACCAATTTTAAGGTGTGAAAATTTGAATTTATATTTGATATAGACATTGTTTTTATAGCAACTGGAAGAAGCAAATTTACTTGATTGTGTTGTAAAATGGCATAATGTGCCTGAAAAATACGTAATACTACCCTCATAAAAATAGTTTTTTCGAACCCTTTCCAGACAAATATGTGTTTCATCTGTTCCTGAAAATCTTTAGGTTATGTCTTTTTATAAGATCCTTGCCTAATTCCTGTTGTCAGCAAGACTCAAATGGAATTGAATTAAGTTTAAAAATGCACATTATACCTTATTGAGGATTTTTTGGAGTGGTATTTGATTACTTTTTCATACAGTTAGGATGGTTTGGGTAGCTTTTTCCTCTTAATAAATGACATTACCGTTTGAAAAATTATTTTTGTTTATCTGATGAAACATTTGTGTTTGACAGGAGAAAAAAAACAACTAATTAAATCCATGAGGGAGCAAATACTTTTCCACATCATTTCAAGGTTTATTTTGTACAGATTAAAAAAAAGTAGTACATCATGTTATTTTCAGATCCTCTGGTCAAATTCTAATTATTCTCACCCAAAAATAGTCACTTTTGACTGTGTAATTCTTCATGTGTTTTATATTTCTGGATCTATACGGTGCTGAAATGAATTTTTGATCTTTCTCTACAGCTTGTTTCCGTCTTCGCAGCCCTTCCCGTCCACGTGTCATATCAGTCACGTTTCTGGTGCAAATTTATCCTGTCAGATCTTGCGGTGCAATTAGAAAGCCCAGCCGTTTGTCATTGATAAGGCTGCGGCGGCTCCTCTGGGCTCCACTTTACTTTCAGCTCATTAAGAAGATTAATTATTGTCATGCAGTCAAGTTTGATACCCCTAGAAGATGTTGTATTAGCCTTCGGATTTGGGCCTGACGGATTTGGCCTTCCGTTTGTTTAAAGTACGAACCCTGTTTGATATTAAACCTGTCAGGAGGCTTATTAAAGATAAGCCCTATCACTCACTTGGAATGAAAAAGCTCATGTAAAAACTGGAAGCACATTAAATGTCATCAGATACTGTTAAGTGCTGAGAATGAGGATTCAGTTGCAACCTGTTCAAAAAGACGCATAACCTCATTTTCTGCCATGTTTTGTTCGGTTTTTTGCTTCATGTTTGACATCAATCAGATCATGCAAACTGTTGTAATTCTGTTTCAGGAATCCTTCTGATCCGCTCAGATTTGGTGCTAACTCAATACAGAAGCAACTTTAAAAGCTCCCTCTGCCTCTGCTGTTTCATAAAACAATTAGAAACATGTAGATGATGAAACATATTCAAAGAAGGTCATGTGGTGCCGTGTGGAGGTCCCTCAGATGCAAAATAAACATGGAAGATTTACTCATTTATAAGCCCCTGCTGTGATTAAAGGGAATGTAATGTCTGACTTTTAGAAGAACTCGTTAGGAAACATGCAGAGGGAAAATTATGTGACTTTATGTTCATGTAGGCGATGGCAAAAAAAGAAAATTAATTAGTGCAAGTCTGCAGAACCCTCCACCAGACTCACTGTGTTACCATATTATTATGTTTTCATCTTTTTTTCCCTTAGAGGATGTTTCACATTCTGTCAATTGTAGAAGCAGCAGTTTAAGATATTACCAGCCAAGCCACCCTGTCTCGTTAGAGCATCTCAGTGGATTCTCATATCCAGTGGATTGTGAGGAGAGTCTCTGAGGGTTGCTTCCAAACCCAGACGACCAATTGCTTTAGCTGTGATAGCAAATATGTCAAACCGGAGACTCGGTTAAAGCTAAAATATGGGTTCACCAAGCTGAGGAAACACAGTGTTGCTTTTCCTGTCCACAGTCAAAATGCTGCTTGCTGGTGGTGTAATTTATTTGGAATAAAAAGACAAAATACTTCTTATTATACCAGAAAAAGCTCAGAAAAAAGCAAAAATGTTGCACTTTAACTTGTAGGTTCTCAACCCAAGAGATCTTCAGCTTCATTCCTGGAGTAAACTTGAGATCATTAGAGTCTGTGGTGAAAAGCTGCATGGCTCTTTGTCTAAGCTGTAAGTTTCAAACTCTTTGAATTCTCTCAGCACATCAAAGAGTCAAGAGAAGAAGGCTGCTAACAAAGTCCAACATAGAATGAAGGACTGAAACAAGAAAGATGACCTGCAGCAGATGGTTAGTCCTCTGTAGGACTCTGATGTTTTGAATTACATAAACAGGAATTAGATGCAGGGATTCAGGGCAAGTTTTGGTTTAAATCTTATTAGTGGACTTTAAATTAAATAAAGTGACAAATAAATCTTTTTGGGGCATTATTGTGAAAGCTTCAGTACTTTTCTTTATGCTCAAAAGTTGCTTCAACTTTGACGTTTTTAAATTGTGACTGAGGGTTTTAGATGCTGCTTTTGTTTTAAAGTAATTTGTCGTCCTTGGCAGACAGTTGGCGTCACATTTAATCTATTATTTGCTCCAAGGAAATCTAGACAGGATAGTCTTATATATAACCAATAAATACAGTTTTGCTTCAATAAACACACAATATATCTTGTAAAAGTATGCAAGATGCAATTTCCATTTGGTTTTCATACAGTAATTTAGTGCAAAATGACACATTTCTGTTTAGCAGCACTTTTAGTTTAAAAAACATCAAATAAACATAGAAATATTACACATAAAAGATTATGATTTACGCAACATGTGTACTTTTCGTTTACTTGTGTATTTTTTGTTTTGTCTTAATGTATTCTTTTTCAAATATTTGTAAAAAGAGGTGATGTCATAATGATAGAAATTTTGGTAACACTTTATTTGAAGGTGTGTACATAAGACTGACATGACACTGTCATAAACATGACATAACACCTGGCATGAACATAAAGGAGTCTTTATGAATGTTTGACTGTTGTCATGAAGTGTCATTCTACAAATAATTACACTTTTAATTCAAAGTTGCTCTAAAAGTTGCATTGAAAGTCCATTAAAAGTGCCAACTTTGCACTAAATTATCATAATTTACAAAATCATGCAAAGTTGGCATTTTTAATGTACTTTTAATGCAGCTTTTAGAGCAACTTTGCATTGAAAGTGTCATTATTTACCTAATGACACTTCATGACAACAGTGATGGTCTGAGGAGCCATGCCAGCTGCTGGTGTTGGTCCACTGTGTTTTATCAAGGACAGGGTCAATGCAGCAGCTATCAGGAGGTTTTGCAGCACTTCATGCTTCCATCTGCTGAAAAGCTTTATGGAGATGAGGATTTCATTTTTCAACACAACTTGGCACCTGCTGACAGAGCCAAAACCACTGGTATTACTGACCATGGTGTTACTGTGCTGAGTTGGCCTGCCAACTCTCCTGACCTGAACCCCATAGTGAATCTGTGGGATATTATGAAGAGAAAGTTGAGAGACAAGAGCCAACACTCTGGCTCTGGGCCTCCATAACACCTCAGTAGAGCCAGGCTGATTGCCTCCATGCCACATTGAAGGCTGCAAAATGACTCCCGACCAAGTATTGAGTGCATAACTAAACATAATTATTTGAAGGTTGACTTTTTTGGTATTAAAACACTTTTCTTTTATTGGTCGGATGAAATATGCTAATTT
>CAEGAF010149445.1:0-15462 GCA_903067075.1 Micropoecilia bifurca
CAACAATATAGAGTATAAGCTAAAATCAAACATTAAACAGAAATCTCTATATATAAAACTAGAAAATGTATTCAACTAGATACATTTCTAGTTGGCACTAGTGATTAAGTGTGACTGTTCTTCCCTCTGTTCTGTTATGAACGGATTCATCAAGAAAACGGGTCATCATCAGGTGATGCTTCCTGCTGCTGTGTTCATGAAGAAAAGAACACCATAGCAGAACTGGTATCGTCCCATTAACAGGCTGGGAAAGGGCTGTAGCCTCGTCAGGCTACAGCCCCAAAAGCCTTGTCTTTTTTAGCTGCTAACAGTTTGTTAGCTTCATTTTTTCAACCTCAAGATTTCTAAAGTTGCCAATTTGAGGCAACAAAAATTACTTTAGAGGGCAATTAATCTAGTGCAAGCATCGATCCATCTACTGGCCTTACTTTGGATGTTAATGCTAAGCTAACAACTAGCCTGAAATCAGGGCTTTGCATGATCAGTTGGAAATAAATAAAACAAAATATAGGGTAAAATAATGTTTTGAAATTCTATGTGTCATGCTCCTCTTTCTGATTGGCTGCCAGTCAAATCCATCAAGCTGCTTTGCTCTTCAAGCTAGCGTAGCATAGCCTGCTAAAGTCAGAAGGCATGAGTCAACATTTATAACGTGATTATGACTGGTGATCAACTGCAATATTTTGTCATTGATTTGGGGTTGATTTCTACTCACCATGATTATATCCACTCATTAGGATTTATTGAGGGAAAACTGGGTTTTCTTTACAGGTGTTGCGTTAATGGTGGCTGAATCAGGCTAAATAATTTAGAAAATCCAGCATCCATTGTCTTCCGCTTCACAACATTGCTGAGTCAATCCACACATCAACGCTTGTAGTTGGCAAAAATGGTGAAAACATTAAGGTGGCAGATATATTAGTCAGAATGGTGTGAACTTTTATAAAACCACTTTGTTTTATAAAACCAGAAAAATTTGGTTTGCCCCCCCCACCCCGCATCCAGACTAATTACCCAGGGCCTGGACTTTAACTCCCATAATTAGTTTTCCTTGGACACGCTGTATCTCTCCACAGCCACCTGTAGCCATGATGCCATTTGCGTTTCTCACACCATTACTCGTGTGACCGCGGCGAGGTTCTTCCTGGACACACTCGGCACCTGTGGCAGCTCAGATAGTGTGACAAAAGGTGTCAAACCTGCAGGCGCTGAAAATGAGACGTCTTTAAACGTTACTCAGAGGATGAGCGGTGGAGGGAGAGACTGTTGTCAACAGCTGCGTTAAAGCTCATCAGCTGTTCCGTATAGTTTCTAACCTACTTTTAATAAAAGAAAAAAATCAAACAATAGTTCCTCTCCTGGGGTGAAATCTGACTTTGACTCTGGAGTTGGACGCATGGACAGCAACTACTTTCTGTCCTTCCCCCAGGTCAGTGACACTGATACTATTGATTATCTGAGCTGGCGTAGTGGAGCTCTGTACTGATGTAACAGCTATCAGCTCCCAGCCTTCATTTTGCCCACTGAGATCACGCACCGTGATCCAGTACGAAGCATCTCTTTGACCTGGATAGAGTGGAAATGAGATCCACACAGATCCATGCACCTTAAAAAGTCTGAAATTCACATATCTAAAATTTAGGTCTAAAATGTCTTAAAAAGAATTAAGTTGGCCTTAAATATGTTGATTATGAAGGGAATCATCATCTCCAGACATTCGAATGAACTGCCAAATTAGTTACCAAGTGGTTCAAGGTACAGTTTAAAATGATGTTCTAAATGCTGAGCATATACAAATAATTTTGAAAATTCTCATTTTCTTAAAGCTTAATTTGATTCAGTATTGATTTACTGGACAACAAGATGAGAAAAGCTTGTATATTTTAGTATAAAGCATGTAAATCCTGTATCTGGTTTCAGATGACCTGGTTGTTCCACATGATATAAATTGATGGTATTTTTTTATATTTAACCCCCGTTAATCCAATATGCTCAAGTATTAAACTAATGCATTTCATGTTTTTTGTTCATTATATTTCACACTTAAGAAAATAAATCCATCTAAATGTTGTAATGACAAATCGTTTTTTTCTTGTTGTTTTTTTCTCTGACAGAGTAGTTTCTTCGACCGATACAGTTATGGCAGCAAAAATAAATATGATGGTGAAACATTTCCATCTTGTTTTTATTGATCAGTCAGGTGTTGGGACTGGAGGAGTCAGACTCATGCAGGGGGACAGTGATGACAAGTGGAGCCTGATTAGATTGCGGCGTTTGGATACCATGCTGACTTTTAAGCCCTCCAGCTACAGGCAGATACAGAAGAGCCTCTTTGTCACTGACGTGGGGGTCCGGGGGGTGGAGGTGCAGGGGGGCTATCATGAGTGGGACTTGAGCCGCTGAAAAATAAGTCTTGGAAAATTATGCTGAAAGGGGCAGTGGCAACATTTGGAGGTCTGTCAAAAGAAAATGGCAGAGCAGCTTGTTAGCAATTTGAATGAAATGTTTGTTTTTTACTGGAATCAGAACCATTTTTTCCTTATGCTTATTGTTACAGTAGCACCAAAACCCGCCTCCTAGCTTTGATTGGTTGTTATATACTGCAGCTTTAGCTATAAAACGTGAAATGTCCGTTAGTTATAAATAAACTCCTAACCTTAAAATTGCTTAGCGACGGTTAGCTAGTTGCAGTATTCCTGTAAATCATTCATATCTTCTCCGTGGCTCTGTAACCGGGCAAACCTGTAGCTATGGTGAACGTCTCAGTGGCAGGACGCCCTGGTTTATCCACCCCCCCCCCCACCCCACCCCACCCCAGCTGAGGGGCTTCGCCTACATGCAGTCAGTGCAAAAGAAAATGTCTTTTTTTCCCGCATGGGAATCTCTTAACACACGATGACAAATGCGTTGTCAACGTCTGTGCAGGGAATGGTGCAGTCAAAAAAGTAATAAACGGCATCAGATAAAGAAATATATGAATCGGAAGGACGAGCTTGAATTCCAAATAAGTGTCTTGGAGAAAAGCTGAGGGTCGTCGTTAATCACAGCAGATTGGTGGGGGGTTGTAATCAGAATATACAGGAAGTTTCATTAATGGACTCAGATTTACAGCTTTGAATAATAACTGAGCTTGTTGATTCCTTTTCCTGAATAATCAAAAGTATTCAAACATGGTCTAACAACGTCCTTCCTCTGTATTCAGTTACCGTCGAAGCCTATATAAAACGTACATTATCTTGGTGATTGTTCCAATCAGTGTCCTTGTTTTTATCTCCAAAGAGGGGTATTTTAGTCCAATCAGACCTCTGCTATTATCTTTTATCATCATTTTTCCAGCTAAAGAAAATATAGGATAAAGCTGCTGGATTTCATATGATAAACTAACACAAAGTAGCTCATCTTGCAAAGATTTTTGCTTCTTATATCATCTTCAATGATGGTCAAAAAAACCTTTCTTGCTGGTCCTGTCTGCTCTCTATGGCTTAATGTGGCACTTGCTCATAGTTTTCTTCCAACAATGGATTTTCTCCTCCTCTTCTTAAAGAGATTTAAGCAAATATGTCCTTTGCCAGACCTGCGGAGCGCACAAACGTTAGCAATGACAGATATTCTGTCAACAGATTCTCCCAACAAACTTCATCCTTTACCTTCCTGGTGTGTTTCTTAAAATGATTCATTTGGATAATAATACGTGTTAGAAGTTATGGTTATGCTTTATCAAAAGGTAGGTTTTGTAAAGTAGTTATAAGTAGTCAGTAATTTACCTGTACTTGACAGAACACAGCAATTTTTCTAAGGTTACCTCCTGGACTGAGGCTGCCATGATGTTTGCAGTGTTGCCGTTTAATTGACTGTTGGTGCAACTTCCTGTGAGACAGAGGAAGTAGCAAAAAGTGTCAGCTACCTGAGGAGGGCCTTTTTGTTTCGCTCGAATGTTGACGTTTCATCACTGCATTACCTCTGGTTCAATCCAAGAAGCCATGCTGTCAAAGATCTTATTGCTGCTCTGTCGCTATCAAACGGGGTGGCAGTCTGCCCCCATCTGTTTCAGGTAAAGGTTACCTCCATTGGCGTTGTGAGGCAGAATTAATATCCCATCACTGGGAGCAAAATCGTTTTGCACACGTCAGAGCAAACAAGGCAGAGAGACCTCAGAGAAACGTTCATTTGAATTATGAACTGCAACTGTTTCCAACGTCATTTTTCACTGTGATTGTTTTTGGCTTTTCCTAAAACGACGTAAAGGTTAATTGTGTAATTAGCTGTTGCTGCCTTTGCCTGTTGGTGGCGATAACAAATTCTGAAATGCTCCGCAAGAAAATGTGGGCACCTTTGAGTATTGTGTATTGACTTGTTTGGACTATTCAACATGTTATAATATTATTCCCTCATAAGAAACATACCTGGAGTGATACTGTGATTCTTTCATGCATGCTTAGGACATGGTTTACTCTCCCATGGCAACCATTCAGCTGTGCAAAAGGAGGCACCGCTTCTCCTCACTTGCAGTTTCAAAGCTTCGCAGCTTCCACATCACAGTGTTGCCACCACTCCATCAGACTAGCCAGCAGCAATTAGCAAACAGAGGCCCAATGTCAAGGCATTAAATTATAACTGAAGGATAGTTACATAGTTACTTGATGGTGGCAAATGCATAATTTCCATTTTTCTGGGGTTGTCCTTAATTTTCTAGAGCAAATTTACATAAATAATCATTCACCCCCCGCCCCCTTTTTAACATCCCATATCTCAACGACTTTCCGACTGTGTCAGAAACAGAGGTGTCTTTGTGACATTTCCCCGGCAACATCTCCTCCTCCTCCTCCATTCATCATGTTTTGTCTAATGGAGTTTCAGTGTTCCTTGACACGTGTTGAAGAGTTTCGCGGTATCCCTCTGGAGGCTGGAGTTATGAAGATTAGAACGGTTTTCCCAGCCATGGGAGGAAAAAAAGGTCAAACATAGCGACTCAAACAGGTCGCATATTATCTTCCATTGAGTCTTAAGGTCACAGTCTCATAGCAAGGGGTCAAGGTGAAAGGCTGCCAGCTGGCGGCCTCATGAATATGGATGACAGATGCTCCATCTGCTTGGCTCCAGAATGCAAATGGACAAGGCAATTCTGCTGCTTTTTGTTTCTTGTTGCCTTCAGAGGGGAAGACCTCACAGACCTTAGATGGTATCAGTTCCACTTGTCGATCGCAGAAGGAAGATTTATGTTAAATCCCGACAGAAACATAGGAGGCCGCTTCACGAAACGCCAAAGCCCAAGAGCTCTCCACCCGAGCGAACTCTGGTGATATTCAGATGGCTTTACCGTCACTTCTGGATCGGTTTCTACTCTGTTACACGACGTACATGTTCCTGTGTTCAGATGACGCAGCGTTGATGAGTACATTTACTAACAGCTCAAGGAAGAAAATCATCCCCTTGCATCTCAATGCGTTCATTTCGTTGGCATAGTTTAGCTCTTTAATCTCCAAAAAGCATAAATACAAAGAAATGAAATTCCTTGAATTACTTCACATTCTTCATAACCACAAGCTATAATGTATCAGGATTGTATGTGACAGACAAACACAAAGTGGTACATAAATGTTGTGTGGAACGTTTCAATTGTTGATTTTGTGTTTTTATAATGTAAAGCACTTTGAATTGCCTTGTTGAAATGTGTGGGCCAGACCGAGTCTCTGGACGGACAGAGGCTCACTAGCAAAGCATTGACTCACAGGTCAATATAAAATCCTTTCTAACTTTCAGATTCTTTTTCTTTCTTTTTTTTCCCAAGGAAATGTTGAAATGAAAATTAGGTTTCCTTTTCCTTCCACTTCCCCATTAAGGGCTACTTTGTTTTCGTCTTTCACATGAAATCCAGAAGGTTTTTGAAATGGTGTTAAAACTTATATTTAAACTAATTAGAGATTCAATTATTGTCTTCATGACAACTATAGATATGTTGCAACGTAACGTCACATAAGCAAAGTTTCTGCCCTTCAGAGGCAACTGCTTGTCGATGATGACTGAAATAATGTGCTAAATGTTAAACGTATTGGTGATGCGTACAAGAGAAAGGGATCCAGTGCTTTGCTACTAATTATCTATTAATTATTATTTAACTGTGGAAGAGGATTCAAATGTATCACATTTCAGAGGTCAGTGAAAAGTTGTGATTAAAAGAAATAACAAGGGAAAATGAACTAGGTCAGTTATGCTAGCTTGACTTTGACAACCTTATCATGTAGATGTGCTGCTGACACAGAAAGAACGGACAAGAAGCATACAAGTATTTTCTTTTTCTTTTTTGACTTTGACGCACTGCAGTAAATTAGTAATACCTGCATCTCCAAGTTTCATTTTTTAAAATAAAATTGTTCTACAGACAGTCTTAATTGCCAAGTAAGAGAATCGACTTTTTGTCCTCCAGCGCTGTGCGCAGGCACATTTCCAGATGTAAATAACATCTGTCTTGCCAATATGATTTGGGGGATTAATTGTTAACAGTGTACAAATTTAGAATCCAGAAAATCTACTTTAGGAACTGCTTTTTAGACTCCTGTTCTCCCAACCCAGAAAAGGAATTAAACCAGAAGATACTTACTTATACTTATCTACCAACCCTGAATAGGAGTATCTAGTTAATTTACTTCAGATTAACATTATTAGCTTTCTCTTCTTTTGCTCTTTCTTTTGGTTTATTTTGTTTGTTTCCTTTTAAATCCTTTAAAGCACTTTGTATTGCCTTGTTACTGAAAATGTGCCATAAATTACCTTTACCTTTGGCATTTATTATAGAAACAAATATATAAAATAATGTTAAAGAGTAAAACGCCAACAGAAGGGGTGGACAGGAATAGTTTGAAAGCTGCATAACTTTCTCAGTGAAGACGGCAGGTGAAATGTGAGGCTGCTGCTTGGTTGGAGCTTAAAAGCCCAGAGACTGAAAAGTCAGTCATCAGGGTGTGGAAGCTTAGTTAGACTCAATCCTCTTTTGCAAATGTCTTTTTTTTTAAAAAGAATCCCCATTTCACCCTGTAGATGTGATTGCTGCGTTTGTGTTTTAGATTTCGGTGACTCCACAGCAGTAGGGAGTAGTAGGAGCAGTAGGAATGTTTAATCCTCTGCTTTTCTCTAGCAGACAACAGGAGAACAAGAAGAACTGAGCAGTCTTGTTGGTTTTCCCCTCAGATGCAGCACCAGAGCAAATCTTTTTGTTGTACTTGCGCTGCTAGGTTTTGCAGTGTGGACCTGTTGATAGTAAAGTAGCGGGATAATTGGGAATCAACGTAATTTGAATTTATCTTATGACAAAAGTGTGTGCGGAGGAAAACAATGAAGACTGAAGGCAACACAACTGTAGGAGCAGATTACGAATTTCTGTACTTGTTTGGGTCACATGATCTGTCAGTTGTCTATTTAGGTAGGATCAGGTGTTGATGATGACAGGTGTGTTCCACCCAAGAGGGGGAAACAGTTTTTGACCGCACGCGCACGTACCGCACGCAGAGCTACCGCTAACAAGTGAATGCTATTGGGATAGCTGAACTATGTATGCGATGTCATTGTCAACATGTTAGAGGAATGACTTGTTGTACAATGGAGACATGATGGTTGCCGAATCATGGAAATAAATGGATTGATTACCTGCACTAACATCAAGGACGGCTCTCATTTCAATTAGCGGCTAAGTGATCGGCGAGTCAACTTTACCCCGGTGTTCCACCTCAGGGGCTTAAAGCTTTGGCTTAGCCTCTATACAACGGAATGCAGAAGATAAATGGTGATGAGTTCTAAGCAGAATTTTCACATCCTGAGATTATCACATTTGCTCCTTCAAGCTGTCATCGTCCTATTCTAGACGATTCTAGAAGATTTTGCAGCTAAGTGTTTCTGCAAAGTGTTGGGGTTCTGAAAATGTTTAAGATACTGATGGTTTTCTTTTCACTTCACAGTGGCTGTTTCCATCGACCTTAAACCTGCACAAATCGGCAAAACCTGTTTTGTTTTTTTTTTGCTTGTTTTTTTTTTTAACATTTTTGCGCTAGGATGAAGTGAGTTTTTCGGATGTATTGAAATTAAGATTATTTTGCCATTTTTACAAGTTACACTTATTGCATCAAACTAACCATGTGATCAACAACCGGATGTTGCTAGTGGCGGAAAAGATGAAGACAGGAAGTGGTAGGAGGATGACGACCCGGAATGATTTTAATCACGTAAACAAACCTATTTCTGTGTGATTTTAATTGTTTCTTGTTCAATCAAAACACTGCAATTGCAAAAGGTAGCTGCTTTATTATTGACCATTTAATTACTCAATTTGACATTTCCAAAACAAAAATCATATAACATGATAAAAACACTTTGTAACATATGTTCTGATAAACGCATAAGATAGTTGGACCACGTCTCTTTTTGAGGAGGAACTCATTCCCAGCAGGCCGGATGTTATGTTCCTGTCCTTCCAGCTTCTTCCCCTCTGGTGCTAAGATGACCTCGCCGCTCTCAGGCTGCTGGAGCCTCATTATGAATCTAAAAGGCGATTCCCCCGCAGTGGGGGTCAGGAAACATATCAGTCCATTCACACATCAGCTTCTCCTCCTGCTTCCTCCCGGCAGGTGCAGGACATCCCCCTGCAGGACCGAGTACAAAGTGGGTGAAGCGGCGGTGAGGGCAGATTATTCCCAAAACCTCCCCGTCCGCCTTTGAAGTCGTCCCCCAACTTTCCATCGTCTTGATTTTTCTTCACTCCTCCTAAAATCCTCACATCTGAGTTGAAGGATTGACCTCTCTCTCTCTCCCTCCCTCTTTCTCTCTCTCTCCCTTCCTCTCTCTCTCTTTCTCTCTCTCTCTCGAAGCTTGACGTGTGTCTCCACCGAGACCTCGGGATTTGTTGCCAGGCAGATTTGATTAATATTTAAACGGTGTTTTGTGCATGTTGTGGCACAAATTCATTTCTGTTGGTGGGTGAGCGCTATATCTCCCTCTCTCTCTCCCTCTCTCTCTCTCTCTCTCTCTCTCTCTCTCTCTCTCTCTCTCTCTCTCTCGGGACAACAGGATGAAACCGCTGGAGACTTTTCTCAGCCGTTGTCACGCCGAGCTGACAAGAGTACAAAGAAACTCACTTTGCTGAGCGTTTGCTGGTTCGTTCTCTGAACCTTCACTCGACTTGAAACGAACTCAGAAATGAACCTCCTGGTTATGTTGTACTTTTCTCTCAAATTAATATTTTCTGTGGGGTTTCTAAGTGGACGGTATGCCTTAAAGCTGTAGTAGAATTTATTTAAAAAGAAATACTTTTCACATATTTACTAAAATTATCATTATGTCATGACAGTATAAGACAGATTATCATGAAAAAAATGAAAGGCCTCTTCCTTCTTGCAGTGCATAAATACACCACCAATCGTCAGAAACCACCAATCAGAGCCAGGAGGAGGGTCTTAACGCTGCCAATCGCTCTCCTTCTCACGCCCTACCCCTTTCTCCCTGCTTCACTACAGCTGATTCACCACAACATAGCCTGCCATGAATGCTAATGCTAGTTAGCACAGCCACAGATGACAGTGGATCAACGGTTTTCCTGGAACGGTAAGTTGATTCTCCTCCATTGGAATGTTGAACAGCAACCAGGAGGATGATTGACAGCGCTAAGACCCGCCTGCTGACTCTCATTGATTGTTTTTTGATCAGTAGCAGCACAGGGAGGATGTGGAGGAGTTCAATCTTTTCACAGATCATAGGTCTCATACTGTCCTGTCACGACATGGTGGCAGTTTTAACAAATATGTAAAAAAAAAAAAAAATCTTATCTTTAGCTTTAACGCTGTGAGTGAAGATAGTGAGAGAAGAAGTGTCTGAGTAATGAAACACCTCTCAAATCTGTTACATGCTGAAAAGCTCAGCTACATGGGGAGAAAAGGAAGAGGGGGGTAAAAAATGGGATGAAAAAAAGAGCAAGTGAGAAACTGAATTTGTGTGAAACTGCCAGATCTGCCTGGTAAACAATCTTCAGTTTAGCAACAATCAGCAGAGGAGAAGCTCAGCCGCTCCTGCTGACCTTTTCAATTCACTGTCAAAGTGAACGGAAGGTGCTGCCGTCGCTGCAGGCAGAGTCGTAAACAGACCGCAAGTCATATATATATAATACTGGAGTATTGTATCACATTATATATATATAATGTGATAAAAAAAAATTAGGAAAATGGAGAGAGGGTAGTTTATTTTCTTTTAAAAATCCATTTCAAACATGCCTGGATTCTTATCATTACAAACACAGAAGACCAAAAATAAGTGGATAAGTGTCTCAGTAAGATGTAACGTTCTGAGTTAACAAGGGGTCGTCAATAAAAGGTGTAATGCGCTAAAAATAGAAGACACTGGTTTCATTCTGGCTCTGTTTTTAAATAGGGAACCGTTTCCAGCCCCACCCACATGCTTCTACCTCCACCACACTGGGAACTCTGCCGATTTTAACCGAAGAGCCAAACCTCTGATGAGCGATTGAAACCTCTGAGCCTCTTCAGCAACCGCCTTCCCTCCGGCTGCTCAGACTGCAGGGGTTCGTGGGGGGAAGCTGGGGGCTTCAACGTCAGTATGCTGGACGTTTTGGAGCCTCTACCAACTAAATCTCTGGAGGATATTTTTAACAAAACACACACAGAAAAAAAAATCTCAACAGATTTAGTTTAAAGATTTGTTAGTTATGGGAGCTGGTTGCTTCTTTTTGTATGAGATCCAGAGGTTTAGGTTATGAGTGTGACTCAGCATACTGAGCTAAGAGAGGGTTGGAAAGAATAAACCATAGAAAGGAATATTTGGGTTAAAAAGAGGATGATTTTTAGTTTTAGTTATTAACGCAATAAATGTAATTACAAAAATAAATATAACAAACTAAAAAATATGACCCTCATTCTTTTGAAAAACCATTTTCACTTTTACAGTACTTAAAAATATTCAGTGGATACAGAAGGAAATATTAGAGAAAATAACTTAGTGTATGATTAAAAAGCAAAAGTGATTTAATACAGAAGGACATTTTTGAGAAAACAAACTAATACAAAATAAGAAACTGATTAAAATAGTGAAATAAAATGTAACGGCAAATACAAAATATTACAGAAATACAAAATATGAAAAAATCGAGAAACAAATGAAAAGGGAACCAATTAATAAAACAATAAGACTGGAAATAACTTGTAATATTAAATAGTAGTGATAATTTTAAATGTATACTGTTAGAGATGATAAACATATTAATCCACAGCTATCACTATGGGACAAGCTGGGAATGTTTATAATCAATTATAATTACTTTGTCAAAGCATTTATTTATTTCAGTATTTACTGCCAATTTTTGGCAGGATCAGTCCTCCATAGGTGAAAGGAATTCAGATAGGTCTGCTCAGGTTGTTGTGTAGTTCAATGAGGCTCCTTCTAGTCTCTCCTCTCACCAACAAACTGGGTCAGCGCTTTTGTTCTGGGTGAGTTTTTGTTTTATTTAAACGCTGTCTGAAGACTCTCTTCCAAACATGTAGCAAAACTCCACTTTGAAATCTGGCTGTCAGCGAGGCGAGTCCCTCACTCCACATGATTAAAAGGAAAGGAATGCTCTGATTTGCTTGGTCTCTGCTTCAGGTAGGAGGCTGTAGGAATATTGGGCCCATGCAAATTTAATCAAAGCAGACAGAAACTCTGAAGTGAGCGATGTGCATTTCCAGAGTTTCAGAACATCTCGCAGGCTGCAAGATGGATAACTGGTGGACACAAAACTGGAAGGAAACGCACAAGACAGAAAGTGTTGAAGCAGCTGATAAAAATGTGTCCTAAATTATACTAACCTCTGCGACACGGTGGGGAAAGAGCATTAACAACCACAGCTTGATGAAAACGGCTGGATTCAGTTTTACACCTTATGCAAATTTGGTTGGATGATCATTTTCACACCTGACCCAAACTCTGACGGGGGAGGGGGGGGGACGGGGGGGGGGGGAAGTGATGCTAAGACTTGCACCAATTTCCTCATCTATTTTTTTTTAGCTCTCATCTCTGCAGATTGGGTGTAGAGAGTAAACATGCTATTAATAAATAACGTAAGGACAGATAAATACGACAAATTCTTTGAAGAAAAGCAAAAAGTTTGCAAAAAGAGCAAAAAACCAAAAACGTTCTCCTCCTTTTTAAAAGAGGCGACGTCGTCCGAAGTTTAGCGGGCGCAAAATGCTTCAGCCTGATGGGAGATGACAGGCGCTGATGAAGCACAGCGTTTACTGCAGGAGTTAACAGAGGCGATCGATGGCTGCACTCAATACACCGAAAGGAAAACGAAGCTCGGTTTTATCACCTGGGCTGGTGAACAGAAGGTGAGGATGAGCTGGAAAAGTGTGACATCAGGCTGTTTAACAAGCACAACAATTTCTTTCATTATTATTATCATCAAATGCTGTTTTGCTTTATAGGATGTAATACTAGGTGTCTCTTCATCTAAGTTGTGTTTGTCCTACAGAAGGAGGACATTATATATTTGGATTTCCAGAAGTATTTTTGCATGAGTGAAGCCAAACGGGGTGTGAGAGCAGAAATAAAACGGACACCTGCACAGATATTTATTTGGAAGGCTGCATGTTCAGGTTCCCACAGAGAAACTGACATATGACTGAGAAGAAACTACATGTATTTTTATTTTATATTCCCCTCATGGGGATGTAATGTAATAACTATTCGGTTGTTCAACACCAATAATCCTCCACTAAAAACTGAAAATCCCAAGTTACATACTATTTGTTTAGCAATATATATTCATTCTATAGTTTTTTAAAATTATTATTATTTTCTTACCTGCACCAGTAACACTTACATATCTATATGTACGTATAGATAAAACTTAGTTTTTTTTCCTGTGTAATCCATTTGCCAAGCAACAACATTGCGTTATCAAATTCACTGTTGTGTCTTTGTAAGTAAGTAAGTGTAACTAGCGGTGGGACTTGGTTAAAATTTTTAATCGAGTTAATTGCAAGTCTATAATTAATTAATCAGAATTAATCACATTTTTATCAGAGACCAAATATTGACAAAATTAGCAACATTCTCAGTTCAAAAACTCAGTTCAAGTAAACTTTAGGTTACTCATCCATTAGATTGGTGCAGTGTGCTTTATATCAGCTCTCATGTTTTTCAGGAACTTCTTTGAACAAATGTTTTAGAAATGTGGACTCTGACATTGGGGACGCCTGCGCTGCTGCGACACGTTTAGCATCAAGATGCTATTTCAGGTTTAAATAGCTTCACTGATAGGCTAACTCCTTTTAGCGCAATCTGAACACAACAGCAGCTTCCCATCAAATCATTTGGTTTTTTTAAACAAAAATTAACCCCCACCTTTGTCCAAGAGAACAGTTTTGACGTTTGTGCATCGGAAATTATAGGTGTACCAGAAACACACAAATACAAAGGTTCCGTTAGGGAATAAAAATCTATGAGTTGTGCTTACATTTTTAGAAGTTAAAATCTATATAATTCATAAGCTGAAATGTTAAAGTCTCAGTAATAACTGAAACTATACGAAATATGTTATTTCTAAATTGAATTTGATTCACTTCCAAAATACTTTATTAGGAGACATTAAATGTTTAAACTCATATTACATAATTTTCTTTAGAGTTGTTGTAGATGCTGTGGGGAGGAAGGATCTCCAATAGCTGTCTTTATTACACTCAGTTCTCTCTCTTTTTGTTCATATTATCATTCATATTCTCCTAAAATGATCAAAATACAAAAACAACTGGCAAGGTATGTAAACTTGTGAACACAACTATAACTTAGGGCAACACCTACAACAACTTAGGGCTGAACACAAATTCTTAGCAAAAGATTTTTTAAAAAGTGTCAAGAAGTAAAGCTTATACATTATCATAAAACTACTGCTATCGCTCACACTCCATAAGCAGAGAAGTGAGATACTGACAAACTGCTTACAAATATAATTAGTTCTTTTAAAGGGGGCATTTATTTTGGGAAATAGCTGTACTCTGTTGTTTTAATTGTGCTGTTAAACAGGACAGCGCACTGGGAGTTTACTTAAAATAAACTCGTTCTCAGTTGCGTGTGCCACTGAGAAGTATCTGCCATGCTTTGAAACAATGCGTCTCTTTTATGTGCTTTTAATAGCTCTTGGTAGCAGTTTCATGCCTCCTACACAAAGTGAATAAGTTTCTGGGATTTGCTTTATTCTTGGAAGCAGATAGTGGGACGGTGGTGAGAGTGCGGCCGTGTTGCTGGCTGAGCTCACTCCAAAAGTTTCAAGTTTGAATTTAGCTCTTTTTGTTTGTTTGTTTTACTTGAAAACAGAACTAGCCGAGGAAAGTTGACTAAATGCAGTTGGTGTCCATAAAGTCAGTTAAATTGATGGGAAAATAATGTGGAACTATTACAGTATATAATCTCCTCACAATCCCATCTGTGGCCCATTTTTTATCCTTATGAGGCCTATATTTAAATGTAAGCTTGGTTTACATATACAAAGACTACAATACACACTATCTGCTAGGGGTGGGCGATATGGACTTAGAATTTTATCGCGATATTTTGTGGTACTATTGTGATAATGATAAATATGACGATAAACAATTTGTTACTTTTTTTAGGTAAATGGCTGTGATTCCATTCCATTGTTCATGACATCACAAACACAAAAATCATTCCTATTTGAAATGGTTTCGTCAAGCTGCCTCATGTAACTTTTATAAAAAATGTTTTATTTACATATTTTCTAAAACAGTCACCCTCCTGGCTCTGATTCATTTTTAGTTAGCGCTGTGAGCACAGGAGCTCAAATGTATTTATTTATTTTTGTACAATGATCTGTCTCTTACAATACTGTCATGACACTGAAAGTTTCAACAAAAATGAAAAAAATTAAATTACACACTGCAGCTTTAAAGATCTTAAAGAAGTGCTATTTGTACTGCACACAGTAGCTGCATTTAATATTTTCTGAAATGACTGATATTTGTCCATATTTGTGGAGAAAATAATACAAATAAAATTTCCGAAAAAAACTGCCAGATTTTTATTTTTTACATTATTAATTTAAGTATATCAAGACAACAATAAATCAAAAAGACATTTTTCACGATAAATGCTAAACGATACAATAAATACCCACCGCTAATTAGTAACTGTCTGTATAATTGGTTGCCGCTCAATTTTATTTAGGAGTTTCAGAGTAAAGGGTGCTAACTACAAACAGAATCCCAAATTCCAGATTATTTTCAGTAAAACATTTTATGACTTCACAACAGAAATGACATTGAAAATAGGTTCATCTCGCTGTAAACACCGATAACTCCAGGTCCATATCTTCTTCTCTCTTTTTCCTCCTTTCTCAGGCAGTAGTGGGGGGGGGGGGGGGGGGGGGGGGGGGGGGGGGGGGGGGGGGGGGGGGGGGGGGGGGGGGGGGGGGGG
>CAEGAF010149467.1:0-14688 GCA_903067075.1 Micropoecilia bifurca
TCTCCATGTTGTCCTCTCCATGTTGTCCTCTCCATACTGTCCTCTCCATATTGTCCTCTCCATGTTGTCCTCTCCATGTTGTCCTCTCCATACTGTCCTCTTCATATTGTCCTCTCCATGTTGTCCTCTCCATGTTGTCCTCTCCATACTGTCCTCTCCATATTGTCCTCTCCATGTTGTCCTCTCCACTCCAACCTCCACTTCGCATTTTATTTTGACATACAGAGTTGAGAGCATTTCCAAACATTTAAAGCATAAAAATCTGTGGTTAAGTTACCACATAATATGCTGTAAAAATGTTTAAAAGTTGTTTACTTAATAACATTTCTGGGATTCTAGTAAATATTATCCTTGAAGTTGTTTCTGTTCCCGTCAACATGAACTTGTCAACCTGAACTCACTGCTCTTATTCTGAACGGATCATGTCTATCGGGATCAAGGCCGTGGAATCGACGGTGTCCTGCTACGTCAGGCTGGGTGTTTTTGCAACCGGTAATTAGGTTCCACTGCTCTATAAGTGCATCAAGTGGGCAGATAATTATTAACCAAATTAATCCAAAAGTAGGTCATGCTTCACTTTCACTTTAAGCTACAGGGAGACAGTCTTCATCAGCGCAGGCAGCGCAGCGTAACAAAAGATTAAATAACCTTATTACTTGGGTATTGTTGTGTTATTTGGGTCACAGTTGCATTGGTTCCTCAGCCGTGATGCACATGTGACGTATATGTGGAGTGAGACCCAGAACTCGCTCAACATGTCCAAACAATCCGTGACAGCCTGGTTTATGTGGTGATAAAACTGTACATCCTGCAGAGTCGGATGCATAATAAGGAGACGCCAGAGCCGTATTTTACCATGTCTGCCTGCATCACTGGAATGAAAAGCAGATAAACAATACAGTGACAAAGGATCAGGATTTAAAATCATGCGACACAATCCCAAGTTTTGGTTTACGGTGGAAATAAATAAGTCCATAAAAAAACTTTGAACTGATAGTAAGATCTAGTGCTGCAGTCAGTGAAAATCCTTCTATATGCTTCATATACCTGCATGTCAGGTCTATGTCAAGGTCAGCACATTTTGATGCATTTTACATTTGGTAAAACAATAAAACAGGTTCTTTTTGTGAACCTTTACAGACATAACCCAGGTGATTCCATCTTAAAATAATACAGCATCAAAAATATATTCTCATAAAACGCTGCGCTCACACCTAGAGTCCTTCAGTGATTCCTCTGTCACCTTTCTGCTTTGTAATGAGATAGTGTGGCGAGGAGGGAAAAGGTGGCCTCAGCAAATATAGATGAGAATGACATCTTGTGGAGTTTGAGTAGCTGAAGAGGCATCCAATGACGCCGCCCCCCTCCCACTCTGTCATGGATCCCTTAGCCGATGCGACGCTTCCGGAGGAACCTGGGAAGACACATGATGACAGCGGCGCTCAGACGAAGATGGTAACAAGATGTGATGCATAACACATGAGAGAGGCTGAGGTGTCATTACAGGGGATGAGCAGGCTTCATCAGCCACATCACAAATACATTCTGGATGACACCTTGACTTGTGATGCACTCTGGGAAAATGACATTTATTACCTTGTTATGTTTATTGAAAATACACAGATACATTAGTCTGCTGCACTGAACCTTGCTGGTGAATGAAGTTCTGATTTTCATTTCTGTGCCTTGAAATGATGTTTTATTCCTTTCGCAGGATGTTGAATGTTGGCATTTTGATGTTTGCAGATGGACATTTTTCATCCTCATATATTTAAAAAGTTCACCCATCAGTTTAATTTGATGTTGAGAAAAGTATGTTAGAAATAACACATCAGCAGAAACATTTCAAAAGAAGGACTTCTGATTTAATCCTAAAATCAAAAACTTTATATTTAGTCTGTGTGGTTTTTATTATCTATGTGTAATCTATCAATAAAAACAAAAAAGATCACCAGAGATAACACTAATTCATATTCCTCTGTGTCTGAGCCAAATCATTCAAATAGTGACTTTTGATATTAAATATTTAGAGAAAACTTTCAGTGCCGAGTCATTACAGACGGTGTTTCTAGAAAAACAGAAACCTGATTGTGTGGAGAAAAGTTTGAATTTCAGTTCAATAACTTCTGCTCTGTTTTACACAACTACTGCAGAATATGACATATTCAGATGACAAACTGGTTGGATGATGAGCTTTGGAAGTAGAAATGAATGAAGTAAAACGAGCTACAAACAGGTGAAAATATGACTTTACATTAAGTACTAGATGTTTTTTTACTGCTCGATTTACATGTTTTTTTTTAATCATTAGATTAAAAAAAAGTATTTCCTTATTTTCTGTTCTCCAGCTCCATTATTCCCAAGCTGAAGTCTTCAGGGCTTCCCAGTTCTCCACTGGGATGATGCAAGAAAACAGATGAGGGCTGAGCAAATTCTGCTGAGCTATTAAAAGCTTTTTTAGAAAATGGAAAGGGAAAGGTACTCTGTTAGTGCTGGTGTGGCTGTTAGCTAATAAAAATGCTTACATACATTGAGAGAAAAATACAAGAGCAATCAATATTTTATACAGCAGCTCAGGCTGGGATTGCAGCTCTGAACGAGGGAGAAGCAATGGAGGAGGTGAAAAATAGATTGCATTAATCTTGTGCGGTGATTTACAACAATTATGTCATCTGTTTGATAAACAGAGGAAGAGTCAGAGAGGAGCTAAATAATTCAAGGTTTCCTCCTTTGTTTGTGCCAGAAAACAAGCCTGTAGTGCCGTCCAGAACCTGCACAGGGACTGAATCAGTGAGCTCAGATAGAGCCACCTAATGTAGATCCAGTAAACCCTCCTCCAGCCCAGCCTGAGCTCCTTCCTCCTCCTGCTCCTCCTCCAGCCCGGCGTGGCTCCAACACGCTCCACCACACCGTCCACATTCTCCTTCCCTGCTCAATGTCCCATGACAACAAGGTGAGACGGACAGCAGAGGTTAGGCTGAACAGCTGCTTCCTGGGCTGGAAATTCCAGGCATTGAGGGCCATCTGTCTATATGCTCACTGATGTATATGGGAGCCATCTATCAGGCTGCGAGCCCTGCAGCTGCTGGGGCCATGACGGCTCAGCCCGCCGCCCGCCGCCGCCGCCGCCGCCGCCGCCGCCGCCCGCCGCCCGCCGCCCGCCTACCTTCTCTCAGCCTCAGCCCCAGTACAATGAACGCTCCTTCTTCACTTTGTGTCACACAGAATGGGCTGATTTGATTAAGTCCTGGGCTCTCATTATGTTAGGTAGGGGTGTAGAATTTCAATGATAATCCATAATGCATGACCGGGGGTTTTGTTGCCATGGTGACATAAATTCAAGGTTACCAGCTCAGACGCATAATTGGGTGCGCATTGAGCGCTGAAGAGGTGCTGTTAAAATTCCCCTCATGAAAGTGGAGCATCAATCATGCTGTCGCAGATTGCAAAGTCCTCATAATCAGATGAAATGCCTGGCAGAGAGGAGACGTCACAACGGGACGTGGCTTTTACTACTCTTTGGAAACTAATCAGAGATTTAAGAATGAATAAGACAACTACAGATTTTATTTTTATCATTGTTTGCTTTCTTTCTTTTATCACCCCTAAAAGCCCCTCCTGGCAATTTTTGTTGTTTTATTTTATCTCATTTTATTGCATTATTTTTTATTTTTTCTCTGCAGCCTGTAAGTTGGTCTGAGTTCATTTGGCCCTTATCTTTGTCTCCCAGGCAGCTATATTTTGTGTCTTTTACAGCTCCCCTGAAATGATGGAAATCAATTCTCACAAGAGATCAGGACCTCTGTGACAAGCGCAGGCCGCAGCTTCAGGCTCATCAGGCCCATCTGAACGGCAGACAAAAGAAAAGATTTCTGCCTCCTTTATGCCTCCTCCTGAAATCCGTGTTGAAAATCTGCTCATGCCATCTCTGGTCTGCACCACAGTTCTTTTATTGATGCTTCTTCTTCTTTAAGGGTGGAGGCGGTGGGGGTGACCAGGGGATGTGTTGCTCGGAGGCGTGTGCAGGATGGGTATGGTGTCGCCCCCCTCGGATAAAACCCACCCTTTTTTCTCTCCCTCTCGCCTTTTATATTTCCAGCATCCATAACAAAAATATCTAGGAACGGATGAGTGGCTGGAAGCTACTTCTAAGCTGCAGAGAGTTATTTTTTTAATGAATAAAAGGATGGTGAGACATAAAAACAACAAGAATGTACTTTTTGTGCTGGTTATGTTTGAGTTTAGTGAACCGTTCTTCTTCTCTTGTCGGAATAAGGTTGCAGGTAAAACCAATTGAATCACAGGAGCCGGTCCCTCAACAGCCCTGTCCATCAGCACAGCAGCACCATAATTTTCTCATGGTTAATAACCATAAATCAGATGAGATTCATAAACCATTAAGTTGGTGCTTATTATCTCTCACACAGGGTAGTTCAAATATTCATGGCCTGAAGGTATGTGCCTTCAGCCCAATAATCTGCCCTATATATGCAATACTTCCCTCTTTTTATCACATGAATTATGTTTTTGTCATAATCTACCAGAGCATTCCTCATCACAGGATCCATAAGGTGAACGGGACGCATACAGCACATCATCCGCCGTCACTTAGACGCTTCTGCGCAACCGCCAAACGCAGCAGTTTCATATTAAGCCCAATATAATTCAAATCCCTGGAAGATTTAAGCCTAAAGTAAGATGTTAATTGTACTGAGAAGTTTCTTCTGACTGGATGTGTTGGAGTCAAAGTCCTGAATCTCATCTATAGATTAGGGTGATGGGAAGGAGGCCTTCCGACCTTCACTGTAAAATACCACAGAAAACATGCACAACTCAGTCATAAGAAAGGTTTACTGTAACACCAATAAAAAATTATCTCTGTATCATTCAGAAAAATACAAATGACTTTATGCGCAATTAAAATGTAAACAAAAACCAAGAGTGAAAAACATGTTAATGTTTCCCTTTAGCATGTATATACATTAACCTCACAGTTCTGTATTAATAAGAGGTTTTATCATTATATGACATTTTATTATATGTCAACAGAAGAATATAAAGTAAATAGTTGAAAACATAAAACTTGAGTTGAGACAATCAGATGAACAAAGTCTCAATTCAGAAGATTCAAATTAAAGGTGTAATTTTCAGATGTTTCTTCTCAAAAAATATTCAGAAAAAATTTATAGCTTTCAACCCACATCATATTTATGCATAGCTTCATTGAAACCTTGTGGTGGTTTATTATAAAATATCCAGAAAGTCACTGAAGTCTGAGGTGTTAAGGCGATAAAAGGTCAAGTGGTCGGAAAAATCTAAACACCAAATCAAAGATCAAAATAAGTCACAAAAACATTTAGATAATAATCAGATTTAACGGTTTTAATCAAATAAAAATGATAAATATCCCAGTATGTGTGAGTATTAGTATGCAGGCACAGCGTGTTGACTAAACGGATGTCAGACGGAGCGAGACGGCGTCCTGCTGGTCTAATTTAAACCTGCTGAGCCCAGCCGGTCCAGGTGTGCTGCTGGTCCGACTGGGCCAGGCTCAGGCTCCGCCCACAGCTGCCTGCGAGGAGGGAAACAGGCCAGCAGGACCAGACACAATAAAACCTGTCACTGGGAGTAGGAAACTTGTCAAAGAAACTCTCCCTCATGCCCTGGAGCTGAGATCGCATCTGACTTTTTCTACTGTGGTCAGCCAATCAGAAGCTTCCCTGCCTCATCTGTGTGTTTCTGCCAGTCAAACATCATATATTAGGATTAAACACAGGTAGTTAAACAGCGATAGATGGAGCGTTATGACCAAATCTGGAGGAATAAAAAAAGAGCATCAAAGTGTTTCAGGAATGTGAGCGTTTGGTGCTGCAGCCTCCTCTGCCAGCCGAGCGGTGAAGACGCCTGCGGCAGAACCAGCAGTGACATGGCTGAGACAGACAGCAGAGATGAAGGCAGCAGCCTTCAAACAGCAGGCAGAGCTGCTGCTGCCACCAAGCTCTGCAGCTCTGCCACTTTATTAGACTGAAGAACCTCAGTCAGGTCAACAACAGCCTCGGTTCCACTGGAAGAGAGGGCGGGTCCACAGGGAGCAAAGGTCACAGCAAAGGTCATCATTTATTATCAGTGTTTTTGTTACATCCAGAAGGGAATCACTGGGCCTTTTTACATTTTCATTTCATTTATTTATGTAGCAGTAAATCACAGCAAATGTCTCAAGGCTCTTTTATCAAAGAAGTGATTTTAGTTCTGATTATCAAACATTACAGTTCTTCCAGGATGTGGCTGTTTTATTTGTGTATTTTTGTAAAATTACTGTTTTTCAAAAAGTTGCATTGTCTTACAAAACGTAGATACTTCAATCAGCATTGTACCTTCCATGACACAATGCTGGGTTTAGATTTTAAATCATTATTGGCCATTTTGACACAGTAACAGTAAATATGAGACATATTTGTAAGATTTCATCATTTCATCAAACTAATACTCAGTAGAAGTGAAGTTTTCTGATTTGAGGTAAAATCCTGGCCTGGCAGCTGAATGCACCAGCCTGTCTGCATGTCGAAGGACAAAAACAAGGATTAAATGGCCTGAAACACGGAAATACTGAAGGATTAAACAGAATGGAAGCAAAGAACCACTTGTGTTAAACCATAATTATATTTTAAGCCAAAAAATGAAACCTTTTCACACGAGAAAACATCTAATTATCATGAAAGAACTGAACATTACCTCAAGTTATCTTAAAAATCACAAGAAAACATCTATACGGGTGAGTAGCTCTCTACTTCAAATCACTGCTTGAAATTTAGTTCATACAACAAATAAAATATTTTTACTTTGTTCTATCTGTGTGTCAAACCAGATCATTTCCTTGATGCAGACATATATTTATTCCAACTGATCATTTTAAGAGTTAAACGTGTTTCGGATGTTTTCTGTGTTTATGTCTTGCTGTCAGTTTTGGGTGATTTCCCCTCAGGGAAACTGAAAATACTTCCGATCCTGAATCCCTTTCATCTATCAGTTGTCTGAATGGACTCTAAAGAAGAATATAAAGTTATTTTTCATAAACACAGAGTTCCTTCATATGTTAAGTTTGATGGTGTCCCAAAGGAAGGAAGGAAGCATTTCTCCATCAGAGTGAAGTCATTCTGCTTCATGGCTGCATTTTAAGAGGATTTCTAATAAAATCCATTAAAGTATCAGTCTTAATTAAACATGTTTTATTTAGTGAAACATAATTAAGTCTATAAATAACCCTAAAAATAAATGTAGCATCTCAAGCGTAGTCCTCATGCTTCCTAAACTCTCCTGTCATAACTGTTTTGCAAAATGTTTAAAGGTTGTGTGAAAGGGGAAAAGAAAGTTTTATCCAAGAATACAAATCAATAAATCATGTTTTGTGACTTCCTCCAAATGCCTTGAGACGGAGTTAAGATATCAGCTGCAGAACTCGGTTCACAGAACGCTTCGAATTATCCGTCTGACGAAGGAAAGTGCAGTCCTTGTCTTTTGGACAAGAACATGAAAAATGTATGGAGTTTACTTTAGCTCAAATGAAAGTCTCCTCGCTTCAAAAGGAGGCAACAAACACATGAGGGAGATACGGCAGGCATCAAATTAGGAAGAAGACATCTGTGTATCACAGCTCACCTTCAAAGGGACCGTGTACAACTAGAAGCCATTTTGTCTGGGAGTACAAAGGAAAGCAGATTATTAAGAGGAAGGGTTTAAAAAATGAAGAGACAGATATTCCTTTTGAAGTCCAATTTTCTCCCTCTACTGTATTTGCCAGCTATCTTTTGGTGAGCAGGTTTCTGTAAAGCGACTCAACAGGGTCCCGCTGAAGATCTGAGTCAGGTTTTTAATGAGCCCTGCCACTCCGGCACTGCTGTCACAGGTGTGGATGTGCTGAAGCTGAAGCTCACTGGGCTTTATCACAGACTTTACCTCGTCAATTAGGGACTATAAGCTACTCACACAGACCGAGCTCCAGAACTGTCTGCTTTTTTCTGTCATCGTCTTTCTTTTCCCACCAAAGCAGCTGCATGCAAATGAGAAAACAGCCAAGCTGAAACCCAGAAACACAACTCAGTCCGTTTCCAGTCGTCCTCCCACCCTGACTTCACATGTCTCCTGATTCTCTAGATGAATTCTTATCCTCTGTGCAGCTGTGGAAAGGTTATCACAGATGCCTAATATTTTTAGTGTTTGGAAAGCTGCGAGCGTCTGATCGGACCAGCCAGGCCTGCTGCGTATGTGAATGAGAAGCAGAAGCAGCGTGAGCGGAGAATGAAGCTCATAACTCCCTGTCCTCAACATGAACCCTGGAAAGTGTCCCATATGTTACTTTCACCCATTTCCCATGTCAAACGGCTGAAGTGTAGCTTGCGTGGAGAATGAACCGGGTGTCAGTGATGCCACTCGGTGGTCTGGCTTCTACACGCATCGTTCTGTCCTTTTTATATCCTGCTGAAAATATTCACACCCCTTGAACTCTTACAAATTTAGCAAAAAGGAGATTGAAGTCACTGCGATTAGCTTCCATCAGAGGTTGCATAAAAAGTAACTAGAGTCCATATGTTTGGATGTCTGAGGTGTTTTGGCCATTCATCTACACCAGGGCTGCCCAAGTCCAGTCCTCCAGAGATGCCATCCTGCATCTTTCAGAAGCTTCCCTGCTCCAACACACCTGAACCAAACGGACAGCTGGTCTGATGGAGTAAGGATGCGTCTAAAAGTTGCAGGACGGTAGCTTGGACTTGAGCACTCCTGATCTACACAAGAAGTCAATTCATCATCAAAAATGATTCTTTATAAAACCTCCGACCCCTGAGGAGTTTAGAGAAAATTCGATTTTTTTTTCATGTGTTCATGGAAAAACTGAGATTTAATGTCCCACACATTTTCCACATTAGTGGATGGTCTAAAAAGTGGATGGTCCAAAGAAACACTTGTGGCTCTGGAACTGCTGCAGACCCCTGGTTTAGATCTACACATCTTAATATGATAGAACGGCCCACTTCAAGTCCAGACATAAATTTGACATTCAGATCTCCATCAGCTCTGAGTTTGAGATATTTTGCAAAGAATAATTAGAAATCTGTGTCCAGATGTATAGATTCGGTAGAAATGTACAAGTTTAAGATTTTTATTTGTATTTAAAAAATTACAACCATGTATCCTTCATTCCATTCCCCAAAATATGCAATATGTTACGTGGATCAATCTGGTAAAATGCATTGAAGTTTGTTGTTAGTCACATGCAGAGACTAAATGAGGAAAAGGCTGCAGAGTTTTAAAAGTGACTGTAGCAGCAGAACTGAGTCAGAAGTGAGAAGTGAGGCAGACATGCAGAGGAAACGTAAAGCAGAAAGGCAGCTGCATTTTTTCAGCTAAAGGAGGAAGGAAGCAGAAAGCGAGAAAGGGGAGAATGGAGGAATGTATTGGTCAAGCCCACAGCGCAGCAACAAAACAGAGTGAAGGCCTGTCACTCCTGGTCACTGTGCTCACTGCTCGGCGACTGCAGAGGAATGCACTGGTCATTCACGCCCCAGAATAGGCAGTGCTCTTTTGCCCCTTCCTGCCTGAGCTCGGCCATTGTATCAGCAACAACATTGTTCGGCAGATTCCTTTGTCCCTTTGGATTTTTGGAGGTCCCCCTTTCAGGGCATCCAGCGAGACCCCCAGCGCGGTCAGGACAGAGCTGCTCCACAAACAGCTGTCTGGGATCAACCTGGAGTCAAGCTAAGCTGGCTCTCATTTCAGCCAATGCATTACAGATGTTTATCCTTCACAATTACGCTTCCTGGTTGTGAGCTGCAGGCGGAATGATAATGCCGACTTCCTCCGTTCTGTATTTCGGTATCGGGGTCTTACACTAAGCTAACCCTGTCTCAAGATTTCTCTGCTCAACCCAGCAAAGTGTGATTGAATTGAGTCAAAGCTTGGAGAAGCTGCTGCCTCTTCCTGGTTCTACGCTGAGAAGATCTCCAGTGTGCAAACTGTTGTAGTGTTTACGAGGTCAAGGTCATAGGGTCAGTGATTCCACCTTATATCGGCTCTTTGATAGGCAATGGATTATCATCTTGGTTTGGACTTTATGTTCAGTGTCACGTTTATGAAGGTAAGGAGGATAATAAAGGGCAAGCAAAGGATTTAGGGCCAAATGTTCACAGTGGAAGCATGTCAACAGTAATCCAACGCGGAGTGGTGGAGATTTGCATATCCTGGTCCGAGGCAGATAGGATAGAAAAACGTTGTCTTGGACCTGACAGTCTACAGGATCATTTGAGTGATTTATGCAGGAAATTGTATTTGCGGAGCAAGGGAGATAATTTAATAAAGCAAGGCCTGGACTAGTCCTCAAGAACAGGGGGCTCTTTGCTGAAAAATGATACTGCCTCCTGTCTGAGGGGACGGCAGATAAAGAAGGCCAATATTTACTGTGGATCTGTGCTGCTTCTATTTCCTGTCTTAGCTTTACTATTATCTAGCCTGGTTTTCTGAGATGAGCAAACATATTATATGCATACATTTAAATGTTTAATGTATGCAAATGTAACCTGTTTCATTTCCTTTATGCAAATGAAGAATCATTATTATTAGTAAAAATGATGAGAGTATCAATGACTCAAAAGGCAGCTTTAAGTAGAGCAGTGAATAATCAGACTGTTACAGAGGAAAGAACACTTGAAGAATTCAGATAAGTTCATGTTTAGAGTCTTGGCAGCAAAACCTGGCAATAAACACCAAAAAACCCTGAAAACCTCAGAAACCTTTACTGTCTTCAGCCACATCGTTAGACGAGTTGAAAGGTTACATGGATACTGACCTCTGCTTTTTGTGCACAAGAAATAATAATAGATAAAATAGTAAAAATGTGCCGCATAACTCACAGATACTCGGATTTATTCTTTTCTCACACTTAAAAATTTAGATCATCAAATAAATTTATTATAAAAAAGACAACATAGGTGAAACGACAAATGCCGTTTTCAGATTATTTTATATATCGAGTGGAATAAAAGCCATTAACTGACCTGAACCTGTATGAAATAATAATAGCTCCTCATTTTAAATAATGAATGTTACATGATTAGCCACATTTTTAGAAGGCTGAGTTTAGTTTCTTTAGCCAGAGCCAGTTCTAACTACCACCATAACCGCAGAATCAAGAAATCACTTAAATAGAACCTGTCTGACAACGGAAAGTAGCAAAAAGGATCTTAGAAAGCAACACATCACAGTCAGATCTAAAAATAAATCAAGAACAGATGAGAAAAGCTGTGTGGAAAGGGCTAAAGATCCATATCTAAGATATGGGGACTGAGGAAGCATGGAATAGTGCAGAACATTGTCAGGCAAAAATTATAACAGAAGAACATCTTTGATTTATCCAGGAGGTCACAGAAGAAGTCAAAACAATATCTGAGGCACTGCAGGTCTCACTTAAGGTCAAAGTTCATAATTAGACACAAAGAAACACTTTCTCGACATGGTGGTGGTAGTATGATGATCTGGGTTTGCTACAACACCAACCTGAAGGAAAATGTCTGCACATCGGTTTGTGAGTGGCCTAGTCAAGGACCGGACTTAAACCTAATTGAGATGCTGTTGTATGTTTGGAAACCTGCCAGTGTTGCTGAATTTAAACTGTTCTTGAAAGAAGAGTCAGATTCCTCCATGGTGAGGTCAAAGTCTCACCGTCAGGATCTGCAACAGTTGTCAGTTTCTGTTACCAAGTGTGACACACCAGCTATAAATCACTTACAACTGTATCTGCACTTATTTAGGTTATCTTTGTATGATGGAAAAATTTGATCTGAAACATTTCAATGTGACAAAACAGGAGAAGAGACTGAATCTGTGAGGGTCCCGGTGTTTCCACAGCAGCAGAGTTTCTCTGAGTTGTCTGCCTCTAGTTGTTATGTCTGCCAAAGTTGGTGCAGCTGCTTCGACATCAAGCTGCTGCAAAAGTTTCTTCATGCATCCACACTTACTTTCCTGATATTTTAAGTATGAGGGGAGTTGGCCCCGGTTAATGTTGCATGTCAGCAGAGTGAGGGTCTCTTTCTCTCCTTCTGCAGTAGGTCTGTTAATGTTTAGAGTCAGGAGGCCCGGGGGACTCTAAATCCCTCGGACACAAAGAGCCTCTGTGTGCTGGCGAGGTCACATCTGTCCAATGACTCTGTGTGCATATAGAGAGCACTCTATAGGCCATCAGACGGGCCTGCTGCAACTGCCCCCTCTCCCATAATGCTGCTCTGTGTGCACCGCTTTGGCCAGCGGGCCTGACAGAGCCTGACATTTCACCAAATGCACATGTATAAAGCGTGCGGTCATATCATCCCATTCTCTGCTTTAACAGCAGTGTTGTGACAATATGATTGAACCATAAGGGCAACTTCATGCCTCCCAGCCAGCTCTACTGTCTGCGCGACTGCCAGGTCTGTGACTGTACGTTATGTGGTTTATATCTGACTGTTGATGACCAGGAGTCTCCATGGCCTGGACTTTGGTGACGGTGTTGATTGTAGGAAACATCAGTTTCAACAAACCTCCTGGTTACAGGGAGGCACCACATTCACAGGAGACGCATCGTATTCACCAACACAGCTGAAGGATGTGGAAACCCTTCAGTTTGACTTGAGTTGGTCACTTCAATGCTTTGACAAAATGCAGCATGAACAGTCGCTGCGTTTCCATTACAAATGTGAGGAAAACCTTTTTGATATTCTGATAATGTCAAAAAACACAATTTTGCAAAAGCAATGCACTGAATAAGAAATGCAATAAAAATTATACTTGAATAAAAATGTTCATGCATTGAAAACCATGGATGTAAGCAGTGACAGGAGATCTAGTCAGATTCCAGCCACATATTTTTTTAATTTCCTAAATCTTTACGAAGGTCTTCAAGGATTCATGATAGAGCCTGGAATTTTAGTGGTAATTATTTTCTTCTCTGCTAATTTATCCACATGTATTTGTGCTTGGAGAAATGGACAAATAAAAAAATATTTCACTTCATACTGCGCCTGCTTTTGTCGGACGTTTCTTCCTGTTTCTTTCTACTGTCACCAAATGCTTACTCAGCAATTGAGTGAAATGACTTGAATTGAATGTTTTTAATAACTGACAAAGTGAATTTGATTGCACTGCATTACAACTAGATTTGATTACTAATCTATAAAATGGAATTATAATATGTTATTAAATTGATTTGATTCTACATGCGCCAGATCTGCTTGTTTTGTAAAGTCTCTTGACAAAACATTTTTAATGAACAATTAATTTTATTTTGCATACACTTTTTTTGCACAAGCATGTTTTGTATCTTGATTTACTCAAACACTTACAAATTCATATTTTGTAACTTTTCCTAACAGAGCTTAGGAAAAGCTTTCTTCTTCCAAAAGTTAACATGTTTTGGAAGAAGAAATTAACATTTCTTTCTTTTAAAGTGACAGCATTTGCTTCAAACTGGCACATGTAAAATGGATTGAAATGACTTTCTGATGTTGTAAACAGTGATTAAAAAAGCATATGCCTCTTAATGGAGCTCAGTGTTTCCAATCAGATATGATGGAGGCAAGCCAGTGATGCAATAAATCACTAGGTCTGGTCTGAAGAAAGCAGGTCCCTCTACTGAATCCATGCTGGACCCGATAAGGAGACATCAATGAGAGCCTTTGTTTGGTCCAGTGCAGCAAATTAGACACGCCAGTGTGCCAGGTTAATGCACACACTGCAATCCTCCCTGACCTGAACAAGCTGGATTTGGCACTTGAGTTTTCTCATGAAGAACAAGTTTCCTTCCACTTGGCTGCCCAGAGTGAATGCAGCTCAGATGATGGAGAGGCTGGAGAGGCCGTCAGCTGGAATGAACATAATCTGCTAAATGAGACAGTGGTCGTCTCATGTAAAGCCAAAAGTAGAGCCAGGCGCACTACGAGGGAGCAGCTGTAAACACAGCTCTGCTCCATACATAGGAAACCCTTCAGTCCGGCTGACCTCTGACCCTCAATATATTGTATAACTATGGCCAGTGTATGGCGCACACAGAGCTGTGGCACTCTGGGGACAAAGCAGAGTGGACCTTTCAGGAGGTGACAATGACAGGAGAGGTTAGATGAGGTCAGAGAGGCTTGATACTGTCCCATTGAGGCCTTAATTGCTCATAGAGAGGCTATAGGGGCCTCTGTGCCTCCACTGTGAGGAGGAGGTAATTTATGACTGGCAGGGTGAGGTTAGGAGGAAGGGGGACGTCCCCTCAAAAGAAAGGTATGCATGTCTGGCCTCTCCTGAGCTCAAGTGGCCCAACAGATAGCAGTGCAGCTACTTGGGAGGTGAACCTGCCGTCTCTTTCTTCTCACAGCGTTTCTTTCTCTAACTCCATTGGCAGCAGGTCCCAGATCAGCTCATCTGGGTGTTACTGTGGCAGGATATCAATCTTAATGAAGCTGCCAGGCCAGCATTGTATCAGCTTCAGACTACCAGGCCTTGATAAGCATACCAATTCTCTGTGACAATACCTGAGGTAATAACCAGGACAATAAGCTCTCACAAAAGATGGAGTGGAAAAACAGACCGTTTTTATGGGTGCTGTGTGTGTGTGTGTGTGTGTGTGTGTGTGTGTGTGTGTGTGTGTGTGTGTGTGTGTGTGTGTGTGTGTGTGTGTGT
>CAEGAF010149474.1:0-11974 GCA_903067075.1 Micropoecilia bifurca
GAACAAGGTGACAGTTGGATGTTACGATACTTGAGGATGAATATCGATTTTTTTTTCTAGGAAAGAAAATATTGATATATATCATGATATCAATATTATTATACAGCCATAATGGAAATTTACTTTCCTCAAAATGAAAGGTCATGACATTTGTGGATTTACTTCAACTTAAAACAGTACAATATAGACCAGGAATTATATAAAGTTCCTGTATAATGTGTGAGAAAGTAACAGGCTAGTATAATTAAAGCTATAGGAAAGTATCTGACCAGTTTTATGAATGATTCAGGAATTTAACTCGTTGGTTCCAGGACAGCACCTGGAAGGTTTGGAAAGATACCAGTCAGTTCCATAAACTTTCCAAATATTCAACCAGTAAATTTCTACGAAGTTAGATATGGAAAGTATCTAGAAAGTTTTCTAAAAGGTAATTAGTAAGTCTTGAAAGAATAACCTTTATGTACAGTTAAATATGCTGGAAAGTACTTGGTAGGATTTCTGAAAGTAACCAGTTAGTTCCACATACTTTCTGACATTTTAAACCTGTAAGTTACAGGAATGTACTTTGCAAGTACTTGGTACTTCCTGAGAAAGTGAGCTGCAAATACATCTAAACTCCAGGACAGAACCTGTAAAGTTCAAGAAATGCAACCAGTCAGTTCCAGGAAAGTACCTGGGAAGTTTAACCAGTAAAGAAGATGTAAGTCTAGGGAGAGTAACCAAAATACAGCAAAGTACCTGGTACGTGTTGAGAGAGTAGCCTGTAAACATGGTACTTTCTTGAATGGTTGAACCTTAAAATAAATAAGTACCTCGTAGGTTCTAGGAAAGTAGGATATTAGTTCCATAAACTGTTCACAAATTTAACCAGTAAATTCCAACAAAGTTCCAGGAAAGTATCTGGAGGGTTTTGGAAATGTACACAGTAAAAAGTGCTGGGTTAAAAATAACCCAATTTGTAACCCAGAGCTGGGTCATATATGGACCGACCCAATGCTGGGTTGTTTTAACCCAACTGGGTTGGGTTGATGGTTTGACCAGCACATTGGGTCATGGCAACTAACCAAACGTTGGTTAAATTGACCCAAAATTTGGTTGAAACTCATAAATGGATTGAACTTTTATAGCTTTATCCAATCATGTTGACCACTTGAAGTGCTTCACACTCGAGTCGCATTCACCCCATTCACACTCACACATCTGTACACTCATATGCAGCTCAGTAGGCAATTTGGGGTTAAGTGCCTTGCCCAGGGGCACATCAACATGTGGCAGGAGGAAACTGGAATTGAACCTACAACCTTCTGAGACCACTGCTCTACCCGCAGAGCCACAGTCACCACATATCCCAACACAAGGATTATTATAACACTCTAGCTGGGTAAAAATATGTATTTACCTACCATCATAAATATTTTAAATAACCATAAAAAAAATATCAAATGTGTTCTAAATACATTCTATTCATTTATAAAATCCTATTCACATTGAAACTTTATCTTCTTTTTACTTATCATGTCTTAATTCAAAGTAGAGGAGAAGCCCAATATGCATGTTGAAAATGGAGGCTTGTGAAGAGGGGCGTGGCTTGTGAAAAGGGACGTGGCTTGTGAAAGGGGGCGTGGCTTGTGAAGAGGGACGTGGCTTGTGGAGAGGGGCGTGGCTTGTGAAGAGGGGCGTGGCTTCTTCCAAGTTTCGTCCTTAACCCAACCATTGGTTAAATCTACCAACATCTGACCCAAAGAAGAGTTCAAGCCTGAGACGTCTGGTAAATTTCTGACCCAAATCTTGAGTTATGAATTTTGACCCAATATTTGGTCAATCTAACCCAACCTATGACCCAACAGCTTCAACCCAGAAATTGGGTTATAAAAATAACCCAGCATTTTTTACTGTCTACTTGATTAGTCAAGAGTAACTTGTAAGTATTGTCAAAGCTTCAGGAAATACTTTGCAAGTTTTAGTAAAGTAACTTAGATCTAGGCACTTTCTAGGATTTAACCAGTAAGTTCCTAGAAAGAACCTGTCAAGAAAGTCCCAGAAAGTAACATCTAAGTGAATATAACAGAGATCTATTAAATGAATAAATGTTTGGACCATTAATCTAAGGCGTAACAGTCTGAACATAAAAATGTGAACGTAAACAAACGTTGAAACAGAAAAAGCTTCCAGATCAATATCTACCTCTCAGTCTGTGAACTGTCTTCTCAGACAGAGCCGACTCTGCCACAACGAATCAATACGCGCTTTAAACCCGACATTATGAGTCCACAAGAAGATACGTGTAATTTGTGAGCCAGTCCTACGGAGGGAGCAAAGGGGAAATAATTGTGCAGCTGCGCAGGGCAGGAAACAAACTCATGTGAGCTTATGACCCACAACTGCTGCAAACAGATACATTACAGACTGAGCAGCACTTTGAGGTTCAAACTGCTCTAGAGTTGCACTGCATGGTGCCCATTCAGAAATATATGAGCGTGAAATTACCAGGACATTTATTAGATGTTGTTAAAGGTGGACGAGGAGCTCAGCAGGATCATCATGCTGAAGATTTTTAAATTAAACTGAAAACAGATCGGCAAATAAACAAATGGACACCAGGAAATATGGAGCAACAAGGAGAAATTTACACCAAAACGGCGTCTAATATTATTAAAAGCAACTATTTCTAAAAGCGATTAGAGAAAACTCCCTTTTGTTTGCGTGTGTATATGGGGAAATGGAGATTTATGGTAAATAATTCTTATTTTGGCATGATTCCTAATCAATATTGGCTTTTGTTATATTCTAATACGCTGTAAATGTCCAAATAGAGGAAGCTCTGGACACCATGTTTAATTTCTAACAGGAATTTGTGGTCGTTTGAACTTTTGAAGCAATCTGATTGGCTGACAGGGGTTTCAGTTTTGTACTACACTGCCCCCTATGGGTTTGGCATGTTTTTGCGGGTTCATGTTGATGAAAACTTCTCTGAAACTGATTGTGTCTCTACAACATTTTTTAAGTGATGTGGCGCAACTATTTGTTTTTATAAAAACGGGGCTTTGCAATAACCATAGATGAAACTAATATAACAGCAAAGAGAACATTAATCTAAGAAACTCAACTCTAATACCAATTAATAATTCAAGAAGTAAACCCACAGAAGATTGAACCAAGACCAGATCTAAAATAAGAAATCATACAAACAGAAACACAATCTGAGTCTAAGGCTCAAACATCAACGCATTATGATATTTTTCCAATATAGTTGAGGAAGAACAAACCTTTATTCCTAAATCAAGCAAAAACATCTATGCTTTATGGGATTATAGAACAGAATTTCATAAGATAATTTGACACTTCTAGGACAGCAGTACAATTATCATCTCATTTCGTCTGAGCTTGAGAGAGTAGCAGCCTTGAACAAATGTTGACTCGTGTTGCTTCACAACGTCTTTCTTTCTGAGCTATGCAGAGATTTTTACTGCAGGATTTTTGCTTCTTTTCCAAATAATCCTCACAAATACTTGCAGTTTTTCCTTCTGTCTCCTATGCTGCCATGTGGAGTAAGTTGGAAAAGGGAACAAACTGAGATGGCAAGAAATAAAGAAAAGCAAAGAAATGATCAAAAGAGAATATAACTGAAACGAAAAATTCAAATAAATAATCATAACATCTGCAGTTTATGATTTATTTTAAGATTCTATGTGATAAACCAGGACAAATAAGAAATTTTATTTGAAAAATGTGAAATATTCCTATTGTATTTTTGCCAGAGTAAACAGTCTGTATTACAGTATGTACAAAATAAACCACGTTAATAAGACAATGATAAAATTGACTTACATTACGTCACTAATAAAAATAAATATGCTGCTTTATACTGGACCAGTGCTTAAATAAATCTGGCCAGATACTCTGCAACTAAATTAACCTAAAATCAAGGGGAAAGCATTTGTAAAACTGCCTAAGTAATTAGCATTTAGGCTAAGGGCAGTTAACGGTCACACTTATGGTAATTAGCATTTAGACTAAACGTAGTTAGCATTTAGGCTAACGGCGGTTAATGGTCACACTGATGATAATTAGCATTTAGGCTAACGGCAGTTAATGGTCTCACTGATGGTAATTAGCATTTAGGCTAACAGTAGTTAGCATTTAAACTAACGGCGGTTAATGGTCACACTGATGGTAATTAGCATTTAGGCTAACAGTAGTTAGCATTTAAACTAACGGCGGTTAATGGTCACACTGATGGTAATTAGCATTTAGGCTAACAGTAGTTAGCATTTAAACTAACGGCGGTTAATGGTCACACTGATGGTAATTAGCATTTAGGCTAACAGTAGCTAGCATTTAGGCTGACGGCGGTTACGGCAGAACAGAAATATCTCAAAATTGAGTCAATGCTGATAAAACACTGTTCTCAACTTCATAACAATTGTACTTATTTGTTATAAATATTACTCAGTTATGTTTGAGTTTTGAAAAGTTGTTTCACTACACTGTATTTCTTACTTACTTGAGTCCTTTTATAAATATTGCTACTCTTGTTTGACTAAATTTTCTGGTTACTGAAATTCACTTAATGAAGAAAAACAAAACATGCATCTGGCACAGTAGACTTCTTGTTTGTGTGCAAAGTATGTTTTTATACTCTTATTATAATGGCATTATAATTATAATGCTGAGCCTGAGCCATTACTGGAAGTAAACATTTCCACTATCGACCGTAATAATTGAAAGTTTCATTGTATCTTTTTTATGAATAGGAAAACTGTTGACTCTGTTTTTTAAACATATTTATTTGCATTATTTTTGTTTTCAAAATGCCAGAATTTACACATAACTTTATACTTTTATCAACCGTTTTTAAATCGGACTTTCTGATCAGTTACTTATCCTTCAGATACGTTTTTACTCTAGAGTAATTTTTTTAGACTGTTAATTTTTATTTCGCTTGAGTAAAAA
The DNA here is from genome assembly GCA_903067075.1 of Micropoecilia bifurca. NCBI lineage: Eukaryota > Metazoa > Chordata > Actinopteri > Cyprinodontiformes > Poeciliidae > Micropoecilia > Micropoecilia bifurca. The sequence goes on from CAEGAF010149474.1 coordinate 4,954, forward strand.
CATGTTACAATTGGATACAAACCATTTAACCTCTAAATTCACATTAAAAGGTTGCGCCCGCGTAAAAAGCTGTAAAAATATTAAAACGCTCCTTCTGTCTTGTGCGGTTCATTAACGAGGTAAAGCTCGTCCGCAGCTGGTAATGTGTTTATTTATAACGGATAGTGATGAGAACCGTGAGCTGCGCTCCAACACCTCGGGTCACGTGTCCATGCGGCTGGCGCACAAAGCGCCGCTTTATAACCGCCCTCTGCCCAACCAGCGCACAGCCAGCCTGGCGCTGATGCTCACCGCGTCTGTTCCGAGGCTCCGAACCGGATTATCCTCCTGCAATCATCCCCTTAGCAACAACCGCTGCTAATTAACGCTCACTTCTCAGGTTTTCCGCACCCGGACTTTGCACTTTTTATTTCCACGGCGCGGATCACTGCGGGATATTCGGAGCGAAACGATGAAGGTTTGTGTTTTTCAAACTTTGTGCATCTATAATTAAAATTAATAAATTAGTTCTCGTTTTATTTTTTTATATAAGTGCTGCTCCTGAATCATTAGGTCTTCTTGATGTCTTATAATTATGTAAATCTGAGTGTAAATAATTAATATCCTGAATTCTGTCCCCAAATTTTAAAGGTTCATTGATCAGATATTGTTAATCCCCCGAGCTGCCCCATGATGCCTAATTAATCCGGTCATTACTGGATTAAAAAACAGCTTTAATGCGTAATGACCTGATTTAATTCATAAGAACGTCCCTGTTTCCTCCATGCCTTGAGGCTGCAAAGGTTCGTCAACTGTTCAGTTTCCCACTATTGTCTGGGATGCAACTGTGAGTCAGCTGCGCCCCTAAGTTTGATTTTTCCTTCAAATTTGAAACTAAAATCACTTTAAATTAAAAATTATTGACTTCTTAAAGGGGAGTATTATGTAAAAAGAGTTTTTTTTTTTTTAGCTTTACATCATAATATTATTCCCTCATCAAAAGCACACCTGGAGTGTTGCCTTGATTCTCTAATGCAGGTTTGAAAAAAAATTATTTAATCGCCATGGCAACCATTAAACGCCTGATTGGACGTAGCTCCGCCTCCGAGGATAAAGCTCCTCCTCGACTTCTTAAAATCTGTTTAAAATGGATTGTTTTTTACCTTTTGCATTGTGTTATAATATTATTTGTTCATCAAAAACATACCAGCAGTGTTGTCATGTTTTATTAATCCTTTAATCTCCATGGCAACCATTCAGCTATCCAAAAAGCCTGAGTGGACGTAGCCCCGCCTTCGAGGTCGGAGGTCCTCCTCAGAGCTGCAGCTTCCAAACTAACAAGCTTCTGCCTCACAGGGCAGCAGCAGCTCCTTCAGACTAGCCAGCATCAATTAGCAAACATCTGGTGGATTAGCAAACATCAGCTGAGCTCACTATAGGAGAAACGTTTCAGTGAAACACTGGTAAAAATAAACATGGTGGCTTCCTGAAGCTGGAGTTTCAGAAAGAGCGGGAGTTTTTAAAGAGGCAGAGGCCCAATTTCAAGGCGTTACATTATAAAGTCAGATTTCTTTTAAAGCTGCAATATGTAACTTTTACATATTTGTTTAAACTATCTTTATGTCGTGAGTCATTATAGTTTGGTATGAGACAGATGATCTGATAAAAAAGTAACTCCTCTGCCTTCTCCTAGTGGTAACTAGAAACAACCAATCAGAGCCAGGAGGCGGGTCTTAGTGCTGTCCATCACAATCTCATATGGCTCATCCTTCTTCCACCTGGCCCCTTGCCTCTCTGCTATGCTGCATGCTAGTTAGAACAGCCACTCCGCCATTAGCACATTTAGCAGTGAGTACATACGGATGATGGACAGCGCTAAGATCCTCCTCCTGGTTCTGATTGGCTGTTTTTGCATTTCTTCAGATGGTAATAACAGTTCAGGGAGGACATCGATCATTTTACTCAACTTATACTGACACATGGTGACTGTTTGAACAAATATGTAAGTTACATACTGCAGCTTTAAGTCATATTATGTAATATTTTTACAACTGAAGTTACCAGTTAGCTGATTGCGCTATAAAATGGCGCTATGGAAAACACACCACCCGTTTAATGGAAACCAAACATTTGTCTTTTAGCTGTTCTTTCACCTGATGCTGTCACCCAACACGCCTCTTCACTGAGCCTCTCAGCCGCCATGAAGCTGGCTGCGCATGCGCACCGGATGTCTGGCACGGCCATGAGCGCGCTCACCACAGGTGTGCAGTACCTGGGCTCCAACGACGCCAGCTACGATGACGTCTCCGCGGACTCCGGCCTATCAAAGAACGGCTTCGTCCTGGGGACTAAGGAGGTGATTCTCACGGCCATCGCTCCGGTTTTCCCCACCAACATCTCGGGATTGGCGCTCGGTAACGTCACCGCCGTGGAGAGCGTCGATGCGCCGCAGTGTGCGGAGAACGTGGCGGACAACCTGGAGTGCTTCATGATCCTCACGCCTAGTCAGCAGCTCGCGATCGCCATCTTGGCGCTCACGTTGGGCACCTTCACCGTGTTGGAGAACTTCGTGGTCCTGTGCGTGATCCTCCACTCGCAAACGCTCCGATCTCGGCCTTCTTACCACTTCATCGGCAGCCTGGCGGTGGCCGATCTCATCGGAAGCGTCATTTTCGTCTACAGCTTCTTGGACTTCCATGTCCTCCACAGGAAGGACAGCCCCAACGTTTTCCTCTTCAAGCTGGCCGGAGTCATCGCCTCCTTCACGGCCTCCGTCGGGAGTCTGTTCCTCACCGCCATTGACCGATACATCTCCATCCACAGGCCTATGGCGTACAAGCGCATCGTCACCAAGACGAAGGCGGTGATGGCCTTCAGCTTGATGTGGACCGTCTCCATCGTCATCTCGTTGCTGCCGCTGCTCGGCTGGAACTGCAAGCGGCTCGGGTCCGTCTGCTCGGACATCTTCCCGCTGATTGACCGGAGGTACCTCATGTTCTGGATCGGGATAACGAGCGTCTTGGTGTTGTTCATCATCTACGCCTACATGTTCATCCTCTGGAAGTCGCACCATCACGCCGTCCGCATGCTGAGCCGGACATCCCAGAGGAGCGTGATCATCTACACGGCAGAGGGCGCCAAAGTGCAAACCGTGAGACCCGAGCAAGCCCGGATGGACCTGCGCCTGGCCAAGACGTTGGTCATGATCCTGGTGGCCCTCATCATCTGCTGGGGCCCGCTGCTCGCCATCATGGTGTACGACCTGTTCGGGAAGGTGGACGACTTCATCAAGACGGTGTTCGCCTTCTGCAGCATGCTGTGTCTGCTCAACTCCACCGTCAACCCGGTGATCTACGCCATGAGGAGCAAAGACCTGCGCAGGGCCTTCCGCAACATCTGCCGCGTGTGGCGCGGAGCCTCCCAGACCCTGGACAGCAGCGCCGACAGCGACTGGACCAGCAGGAGCCTGAGAGCCGCCGCCGCCGCGGCAGCGGCTGGCAGGGCGGAGAGAAAACGAGGCCGCCGGGAGAAAACGGAGAAAACCGAAGCAAAAGTAGCTCAGGTCAGAGTTTCCGGAGGAACAGAGTCTTCAACTGCAGAGCCCGTCTGAAACCACGACTGTGTAACTGATGGTGTTGTTTAGTCTCTGATCTGTTAGATTTGTTACTACAAAATGTGCCAAGAAAAAAAGAAATAGGATTTTATGGGTAAAACAAAAGATGATGGATACTTTTAAACCTCGGCGATATGACCGTTTTTCGATTTTAATCGATTTTTTGTCTTTTCTAAAAGATGGACCGACTACTAGGCCATAAAATATTACAAAAATGAATTCATAATATTCAGAGAATTAAGTTGGAATACTCTTATTTTTCACATAATACTATGACTTTATTCTTGTAATTATTGTAATCGTACTGTTTATTTATTCTTATTATTATTATTATGCTTCTGCCAATTGAATTGGCTTTTTGGGTTTTTTATCATATTCAAAACTCACCAAACTTGGCGGACGCGTCAAGTTTGCGTGAAAATTACGTATTTTAAGGTCGTCCCAAGAGAAAAGGCTCAAGGGCGCCACCTAGTTTTATTTATAATTTCTTAGCTTACTCAGTAAAAACTGCACGATATTTTCTAAAAGTGGGTTTTATTTCAATCATCCCTCAGGTAATTATAGGGCCAGGCCACCAGAAAGTTTTGTTTAATTACAACAACAATATAATCATAATATTAGCAGAATAAAGACAATTTTACCAGATAAAACGTCTTAAAATTGCAAGAAAAGGTTGTTTGCTCAGAGTTATCAGGTCTGAAGTGACTCAGTTTCAATCGTTTCACTTCGGCTAATGAATAATTTGATTGGATGCTGTGAAAACATGAAGTATTATGTGTAAAATTTACACCAAAGTATCTTCACGAGGTGCTCAGCGTTGCTCATTTTAATATTTGGTTATTTTTCATAAAATTACCACTTTATTCTTCTGAAATTCTGATTGTATTCTTGTAAAAATAAATGTTAAATCAGTCCTAATATTCTGACTTAGAGTTGATCTGAATTCACAGCCCAAATAAATAGAAGCTTTAAAATACGCTGGTCAAACAAAATGGCGGCTTTGGGGAAGCAGACAAAACTCTGGAGATTTTCCAAAAATTAAGTATTAAAACATTCAATTAATCAATAAAATCAATGTATTGCCAAGGCCTAGATTGTTTTAATAACTAAAAACCATTTTGATGAAGGACATTTTTGTGTTGGAGGATCTGCTGATGCTTTGTTGCCTTTGCTCCTGCTTAAAAAGTGAAGATCTTTTCAGCTGTGATGTGTTGTATTTTAGTCATTTTTACTACATAATGCTGCAACATTTTGACAGTGATCTGTTTTGAAAATATTTAATTGTACAAAAAAAGTTTTAATCCTGCACTGCATCATTCCTGTGCAACAGCTATTTTGCCACTGTGTCACATTACAGTATTTACAAGCAAGGAAGTACTTGGTAAGGTGTGAATTTGATCTATTTTTGTCCTAATTTGGTTCAAATGTTGGGTGTCTTTTTAAAATAAACTGAATATCCCAGCTTATCGCCTTCTGTTGATGTTTTATTAGTTAAAAGCGTTGCTAGCTTTGGATATTTAAGGCTGCGGTTTGAAGCCTTTCCTTACAAACTGCCTGATTAACAATGCAGTAAAGTTAATTTTATTAATTAAACTGGTTTAAAGGTTTTAAATGAAAGGAAACACAAGAGATTACAGGAAGTGACTGACCAGCTCTCTTGCTGCAAACATTTTTAATTTCAGGACTAAATTCATCTTTATATTGTTTTTAAACATGTACATTTTTGTTTCTGACTCTACAAAGTCTCGGGCATCACCAGATATATTAGTAAATCAATTTAATTTTTTTATGGGTAACATTGCCATCTTGTGGATATATGTAGGAAATGAATTGAGAACGAATAATCTTCAGAATATGGTAATATAAAGTGTTTTCTTGTTTTAATTAAATTTAAGAACATAAACTTTTATATTACAGATTTATTGCATTTTTTTATGTTTCAAATTTACAGCTAATTAAAACTCAAAGGTCAGTTCCTCATAAAATAAGGTTTTAGTTGCAGATATAATTTAAAATCTCAGACTTTATGGTTAGAAAGCTGAGAGACTATGGAGCAGAGGTTTTGGGGTTGTAGCTGAGGAATTAATATGAATTACAACAACATTTTATATCCTTTTGGGGTCAATAAAGTGTCTTTGAATTTGTTAGCTGCTCCAAGTTGTAAAAACAATAACTTGTTGTCATGGTTATGAACCACAAGTGGCTAAAAGTAAAAAAAAAAAGTAAAAGCAAAATCCGTCAGACACACAGCATCCAGAACTAGATGGGATTGTCATCCAATCATATTAACAAGTCTAGAAAAAGAACCAATCAGAACTAACCTAACAGGGCTATTCCAATATTTTAAGTTTATTTTAAGATTTTATTTTATTACTTTTGATTTTCCCATATTTGTATTATTTGACAATTTCCCCACAATATAATTAATCATCTTAATTCTCCTTGCGGCATGTCACTACATAACCCAGACGTTTTTCTTTTTTTTTAAATATACTTTATTTACAAACAAACAATATACAATTGAATACATAAATGTGCTCGAGGGAAACAAATCCATAAATTTCATCAGAAAAGAAATAAAAGAAGAAAAATTACAAATCAAATTCATCACTCAAGTTTACAAGTTTCATAGCTTTAGAGTTTTTGCATATTTTTAAAGATTCTAAAAAAAAACTTGTATAAACTCTAAAGACAGTGAGGTTGGGTTTGTTTTTAGCAAATTTACAGCCATGTATGTGGAACTAAGCCAAAAGAATAAGAAAATTTATAATATATTCTTTCCCAGATAGAATTATTGGAAATACCAACTAAAACATGTTTAAATTTTAAAGGAATAAGTACATTACATATCCGACTAAAGAAAACATTGAAATCACACCAAAAGGTTTTGCTAAACAAGCATCATTCCTAAAAAAGGTGGGTTAATGTTTCTTGTTCAATGTTACAAAAGGAACAGAGAGGATCAATATTTGGAGTATTTAATTTACAGGGTAACGCCTGCGCAAAACTTTAAGACAGAGGTTCCCAAACTGTGGGGCGCGCCCCCTAGGAGGGGCGCCGTGCCATTGCAGGGGGGGCGCGGGAAGCCTCTGGATGAAAAAAAACAACAACAAAAAAACACATGGACACTGTATGCGCTGGGTTTTCACCTTATAATGACCAACTCTCTGTTATTCCTATGTCATTTTGATACAGTAGGGGCTTCACTTCCCATATCTGTGTCCTCTGTCACTTTTATCAGCAGTTAAAACTGTTTAATCCGTTGTTAATATGTGGTAACCTGTTTTTCCGAGCCGCCTTTAAACGCAACATGAGCGCTAAGACACTTGCGCTGTTTACACACCTGTGTGGCATTCAGTGGTGGGAAGTAACGAAGTACAAGTACTTCGTTACTGTACTTAAGTACAATTTTCGTGTATCTGTACTTTA
>CAEGAF010149485.1:0-11826 GCA_903067075.1 Micropoecilia bifurca
AAAAAATAGCTCAGCTCTCTCTTCTTCTTTTGTATCAGAAAAACAACTCGCGTTAGGTCGCATGTAACGAAGCACAGCGCGTAGCTCCTGGTGGCGGGGCGCTACACCCCCCCTCTCTCTCTCCCCGCCACCAGGAGGCGGTACCTGCTACAGAGCCGAGAAGAGCCGGTGGAAACGCAGTCACTCCGAAACAGAGCCGTGCCGAGCCGAGAGGAGCCGAGCCGGCCGGGTCGGTGGAAAAGAGGCATTAGTGGGGACTTTCCATTGACTTACATTCATTTCTACAGCCTAAACCTTACTTTTACCCTTTTCCTAACCCTAACCATCGCATACCTAACCCTAACCCTAACCCTAACCAAAACTCAAATCACACCTTAGTCCTAACTCTGACCCCTGACCCTAAAACAGGATTTCCCCTTGTGGGGACCAGGCTTCGGTCCCCACAAGGAGCAATTGGTCCCCACAATGTAATATATGTCAGGAAAATCGCCCCCACAAGGTATTATAAACAAACGCACACACACCATCCCTCATCCTCTCACTCCTTTCTTGACTTATCCTATGTCACCTCCTTCCTTCCTTCAGGTTCTGACTCTGTGAGGGTCCATGGAGGAATCCTGAAAACATCATCAGCCCCCTTAAAGTTCGATGGAGTGACGTGTGCATGCCTGGTTCAGGCTGCAGCTCCGCCTGGTACCAGGCTGCTGATAACAAGGTGAGGAATGTTCTGTGTCATGTCATATCTTTACTCTCATGTCATGGCATCTCCCACACGGGACACGTGATGCAGAACAGAGAGGCAAAAACAAGAGAAGCTCTCGCCGATGAAAGATGAGCAGTTCACAAGTCAGAGCCGAAGCCAATGAAGACAAACTGTAAACAACCTGAGTTCACTGATGGGATACGCAAAACCTGGCAAACAGTCACAACCTTTGGGCTGTTTTACCATCTGAAAATAATCTCATTACATTTCATTGGGTTTTATGTTTTTAAGCTGCATCAGTATCAAGTAGGGCGATAATACATGGCCTTCAAAACTAAACTAAAATAAAAAAACTCTGAAAAGTGTGGTGTGTAGATTTTTATTTGGCCCCTGTTAGTCTGTGAGAATGTCTAGAAACAGGGGTTTTCAAGTCACAGATGGATTTAGGTTTGGCCTTTGAGTGGGCCGTTCTAACTCGTGATGATGCTTTTACCTGAACTGCTTTTGAGAAAATACTTCATTCTGATGCTTCTGCCTAAAATTACAATAATATCAACATCAATAAACATGATTTATAAACTGAAGGAAACTAATTTGAAATTGATGATTTCTTTTCTGATTGAACATAGTTCAAGTTGACAGAAGACCTGTTGACGAGATCAACAGGTCTTCAGTATAATATTCAATTTATCTACTAGTTTATGTCACATTAAGACACCTGACCAGGTCATTTATCTACAGGAATGTCTGTGTATCAGCTCAACCATATATAGAATTATATGATACAGTCAAGTGGAGTTAATTTTGCTAATTTGAACAAGTATTCTAAAGGAACCCAGCAAACGGCATCAACTCATCTTCTCTTGAACAAAGATGTACACAGTTAGTTGCATCACATGGTTACCTCTTATATTGAGAATGCATATGGTGACAGTGGAGAGCAATGACTTCCAGATAACAAGAAGAAACATCCAGATGAACCACAGCTGGAGTGAACGGCTGTGGTTTGAGAAGACAGAAGAGAGATCATAAAGTTAAAGGCAGAATGACTGCAGATCACACGTAGTTTTAGAGTAGTAGGAGAAAGAATAGTTTGTCTAAACAGATAGCAGCATGACCACAGAAATAGCTGAGGATAACCTCAGCTAGTCTGACTACAGGTTTTATCATGTTTCAGTCTTGTCTTTTAAGCAGGCAGAGAGTCTGTCATGGACTAAAACTGGGAGCTGATGGCTGAACGCTACAGTCTGCTGTCTCCAGAGCAGCTGGGGCTATGATCCATTATGACAGAGCTAATTATTGAAGGTCTTCACTTTTAACTCTACAGTATGCTGGAGTTATCTTGTTAAAATGTTAAAGGCAACAACAAGGAAGAGAAGTTAAATTGGTGTGTTGTGATTTCTGGTTTTGAGTCGGTCAGAGATCTCACTCCAGGATCTGGAATCTGAAGGTTTATGGGATGTATTGAGCTTCCTGATACTGAAGAACGACAACCTCAATAAATAAAGAGGACTGGTCCTCCTGTATTGCTCTGGGACAGAATAGTGCCAACTGTTGTAACACCCTCAAAGGCAAACAAAGAAAATCTCTAATGACACTGGCCTCCTGCACCATTGCTGGAGTCCATGTAGCATCATCCAGATTCAGCAGTTTGCTTCTCAGGGGTTCTGGTCAACTTTGCTTTGTCTAAATGTTGAAGTCTTCTGGGGTTTTTCATGCAGTGAAGACATTCCTGTAATCTCATGAACTGATTGGATTCACCAGGTTTTATTAATAAATACAGCAGAATATCATCAGAATAACAGTTAATCATTTTACAGTTGTAGAAGCAGATTTATAAGAAATGATATTGGACAAAGTACTAACCCTGTGGTACTTCATTAGTAACCCATATAAGTGACTTCATCACAACAGTTTTCTGTTTGTTTTTTTTAAAAATTTTGGTCTCTAACAAGGGAAATAAATGTCCAGAATATGAGTGTTCACTAAATCACAACGAGGATTAGTTCCTTATCTCCTTAGAATGTATTTCCCAAAATGTCAGCAACCTCTGATAGTTGGAGGGTGAAGCAGTGAGGAGCTGGAGTGGGAGGTTTAATCTTGGTGAAGAGGAGGGGATGAAGAGACGGGTACGCTTTGTGCCATGCAGAGAAGGGAGAGAGGGGCGCTGGGGAGTAGAGAAGAGTGTGAAGGAGACGGAGAAAGTTCTGATGAGGTTACTGGGGATGAGATGAGGTGTCAAAAGAGGGGCAGGAGGGAGAGAGGGAAGAATGTGCTCCTACATTGCTGACATTCCTGCCTCATTGTGACAGGCTAATGAAACTCAGGGATGCTGCATGGAGCCCAGAGACAAGTGCAGGAGGAGAGATGCTAACAGATGCTGAACTTACAGACTGAGGAACCCATAGAGAATCATCACTGCTCTGATGAAGATGGGCCCATGTGAAAAATCTGATATAAAACACATACAGGATGGTGGGTGGGGAAATTTGTTTAAGTTTTATTATTACACATGATTTTGTTTTCTTATATGTATTTATTTGTCCTTTGATATTTTTCATTTGTTTATTTTGTTAAATCACTGGTAGGTATGGATTAAAATTTTCTTGAAATGTTTTCAAATGTCCAACATACAAAACTCTGGACTGATATCAGAAGAGACAGTACAGCATGGGAAAATATTTACATTTCCACACTTTCTGTGCCTCAAAATAATTTAACAATCAAAATGTTTAGACGTGAGGACGACCAACCTGTATGGAGATGAAGGAAAATGATTCAACTTTAAAATGAATAAATAAATAAATGTTTCACATATAAATCTGAAAAGTGCGTTTGTATTCAACAACTGGAACAACTGCATTAAAACGAATGTTAACCCCTTAAGAAAAAGCCACAGCTGAGGTTTAAATTGATACTGTTGGCTACACATACAGCAGTAACCTATGAATTAAGTTGAGAAATGCCATTTATTCTTCCCCTGAACAGAGAAATAAATATTTTGAATATTTTTATCTTAAAGCAAAGATCTCTGTCTTTATGAAGGTTGAAATGCAGCTTAATGAAAAGGCACACAAGAAACGTAATTATTTATTATTCACTAAGCAATTAAAAAATGTATTAACACCAGATGCTAACTTGGAAAACAACCTAATTGGAGAAGAGAATAAAATGTCGGAAGTTCTGCTGTGTAAAATAGTTTTTGTTGATCTATTGTGAAGCAATTTGATTTTTCTATTTTACTAGGGGAATATATCTACAAATAGTTTCCTTCCTTTACTTCTTTCTTTGTGTAGTTTTGCTGGTGGTGTTTACCAGCCGCTCGTCTTCAGAGCTCTAGTGACCATCAAAGGGAATGAAGAGCGTCCTGCCGTCCTTAAACATGTCACCTTCCTGTTAACTCAGTGACACATCCTTCCCCTTCTCCAGTTTCCGTCTGTCATCTTGTCTTTGATGCAGAATGCGGCACCACTAACCACAGCAGACCCTGTGGGTCCCGGACTCAGGGGCCCGGCTGAGCTCCACTGGGCCAATCACATGGCAGCGGTCAAACATCTGCTGAGCTCAGCTAGTGTCGCTAATATGTTATCATATATGTGATGTAGTAAACTTCCAAACTGCTTCATCTGGGGCAGCACTGACTCCTTCATTACATCTTCAAACTAAGTTGAAACACTTTGAGCCTCCTACAGAACTCAGCTCAGCTCTTTATAGGGTTTTTCTTGTTTTATGTGGCCCTTTCTGTGCTGCTTTTAAACTCATTTCCTTGTGACACTGGGCAGTCTTTTCTTTGATACATGTATTTACTTTTAGATGGTCAACAACTGTGTTTATTAAATAAAGAAATTTTAAAATTACTTAACTTTTTATGGTTTGTGCTAATAAAGAGTTCAAAATGTCAATGGTTTGTTTTTCTGTTAAATCTGTGCAAAAGCTCGAGTGAGTGTTTGGATGAAGTTACCATGTTTGAGCTAAAATCACTCAGAAACAGAAGAAAGTATCCGAAATGTTTAAAGATGAATTTACCATATGAGTTATTATATGGTATACAAGCTGACAGGCTCAGAGACGATCTCTACACTTAGGAACATAGAAGGTTATTGGCTCAGTAAAACAGACGCAAATTTAACAACGGCCTGATGGGAAATTGTAGCCTGTTAGCATCTGCTAACATGGCGTTCTATCCTGCTGTAAAGAACGGCTTCAGTTTTCTCTTGCATTGCTAAAGTCGCCCACAAACATGTTGATGTGACATCTGTCTGCTGCGAGTGAGGGAGTTATCACCACTTTCCATTGTGTGTCCAAACCTTTATTATATCCTTTTATGTTGACAAAATGCAATTTTGCAATTGCAGTGTTTCCATTAAATAAGGAAGATAATTAAAATCATATATTAATACGTTTGTTCACACAATTAATAATCATTCTGCATCATAATCCTCCAACCACTTCCTGTCGTCTTCTTCTTCTTCGTGGCTTGCAGCAGTGGCAACATCCGGCTGTTGATCATGTGACGTGAAAAAATGTTTTCATTTCAGTTTTGCAAAATTGACCAGTTGCGATATTGCCAAAACACCACTTGGAACCAGAACTTTTTATTGAAAAATTATCATGTTTTTTTTTAATTGCCTTGTTTCCATTGTGCCAATTTATTTTTGAAATGCAGTGATATGGTCAACGGAAGTGCAGACATTGAGGCTTCTGAGCTGGATGATGTGTTTACTCACGTCTTGTTGTCACAGCATGTTTTGTTTTTTCATGAAAACAGGATATTTTGAAGTTAACTCAAGAAAAGCAGTTGGTTGACTCAGCTTCAGTGAGCAAAAAGATGGCCTATAAACACACAGCATCTGGATGTCTGCGCTTCAAGTCGCTGTCATGTGATTGGACGATTGCCTGTGTGTTAGCATGCAATTACATACACATAGTGAATAAAACGACTTGTGTATGTTTGAGTGAGGAAGGCTTTTTGTGAATTAAGTAATAGAATACAGTAATAGAAACACATTGCATCCAATCCACCAATAATCACCAAGTGTTTCTTGGATGATAGGATCTTCTATGAATGCAGACATTCAGACTTTAATCTAACAGTCACTTCCAGATCTGCCACCCAAGCATGACTCCTGACTTCAAACGCGTCTTTGAAGCTTCATCTCAAAAACTTATGAACAACTCGTCACAGTTCCAAAGGCAGGAAACCCCACAGAGTCTCCCACACCCTGATGCTTATCTCATCTCTCTGCCTTCGTCCAGACGTCCAATAGGCCAGTGGAGCTTAAATGACATCCCCTGAAGCAGTTAGTTGTTACATGCTAACACAGTGTTCTAACAAGGAAGGTGTTTAGCTTATGTGCTTAGCATTAAGAAAAGGATCTGGAGGAGGTCCAGTTGTTTCCTGTCAGTCAGAGATTTGGAGCCACATGAATGGAAACTCTGCAGAAAGAAAAAGGCAGTGGAAGCAATTCCTGGAACAGTTAGGAATATTTGTTGCTATGGAAACAAGCAGCCAAATAAACTCAGAGGTTCCTGCAGAGCAGAACTTTAGATGAATTTCATCTGAAGTCCAACATGGAGCCAGTTGGACCAACAAGAACATTTCTGTAAGAAGTCACATTGCTGCTGTTGCTGGATAAAAGGCTCACCTTTTAAAATCAATCTGCAGATAAAACATGTGAATGTCCTCAGTTTAGATCACACTGACAGACTGTCCTGATGTGACACTGTTCCAAAACACAACTTCTAACTTCCGACCAAATTAAAACACTGTCAGACATTCTGCCTGCTGATCTCTGAAAATCTATTTGTCTTTCTAAAGCTTCATGAACTGTTAGCTCAAAACACGTTAATGTTTGGTCTGACCCAGATGTTTTTTGCTCTGTCTGTACTTTATGAAATTTTACGTGACAGACAAACAAGTAGCATAATTGTATAGTGTAAAATAATATAAAATGTTTTGCTTTTTTTCTTCTTTTTCATAACTGTACTATGGAAGTCCATTTCTGCCAATAAAGAACAATTCAAAGCCCAACAGGAAGTCAGTCATTAAAGCAGGTTTTAAACTTATAATTATGAAAATAATGTTGATTGATTATATACAGATTCTGAATCATAATTATGAGATAGGAAGTTTCACTGTTTCTCTAAGAAGACTTGCCAATACATGCAAGCCTTCCAGAGGAGTTGAAAAGTTTTGACTCTTGAAATGTTGAAATGTCCATGTTATGTTGTTATTATTTTCTTGAAAATTTCTGAGATTAATTACAAAATTGTCTTGTTTTTTCTAGCAAATTTGCAACTTTTCAATTATGGATCTTTCCTTGTTTTTCCTTGAATATTTCTGATATTTCTTTAGCAGAAATGCGCTACTAATTTAGATTTTTTTATCTCAGTGTGGCTCGAATCCGCTGCCATATTGTTCAGATCGGACAACATCAGTGCTGATGTGACTTCACCCCACGCCCTGGAGGAACTGACCATTTTAGAACTGAATCCAAACCGAGGGGAACACATTGTCTCCTGGTTTCCTTTGTTATTCAAAGTGTCCCAGCAGCAGCAGAAAGTGGAGAAGCGGTGGGATTGGACTGCTCTGGGTCAGCCCCTGCTTTCTCATGATAAGGAAGGCAGAGCCGAGCTGCTGCTCTGCAAACAGCTCAACTCTTTGGAAGAGAGCGGGCCGTCTGGAGCACAATACAGGACGGAGCCTCAGTGGGAGAGCGACTGAAGAACAACGGGGCAGCCAAGGAGACCACAGAAATACTCTTCCCCCAAATCCCCAAGTCTGCACAGAGCCAGGAGACAAAGACGGTGCAGACAGCAACAAAAGCATTCTTTGCTTTCAGTTCAGCAGCAAAAGAGACGGAAAAAAAATAAAAATAACAATAAGCTGAGCAAGATCATTTTCCCTTGAGATCCAAATTGAAGGAGATAGGCGTGACAGTTGCATTTTTAATCAGAGCAACATCTCCAAAAAACAAGGTGAGGCCCAGAGGAGCTGTGCTGCATGAAGGACGGATCCGTCTGGAGGAAGACGAACCCAGAGACAGGATGAGGGCGACGCTGACCGTCACCTGGCTGCTGCTTTCACTGAGTGAGTACAGAACCACACCGACTACACGGCTCACGTTTCAGCACCGGTTCTCCAGAGAGGTCAGGGTGTGGAGGAGCAAGCAGGAGGTGCATCACTGCTGGGCAGCAACAGGTGTGAATCAGATGGGTTTGGATGCAGCGCAGGCTGTGAAGAGTTCCCTAGTCCAATCCTCTGACTTCTCATGTTGTCCAGAAAAAGATTTCCAGTTAAAATTGGACATAAACACAACATAAAGTACAAGTTCATGTAATCAAAAAACACTTTTTCTGTACATTCATACTTGGATTCCTACCGTCACATTTCAGAAACGTTTACAGAAAGTGAAACGTTTTGGAGGAGCTTGTGCTGTTGGGTTCATCTGAGAGGCTGTGGGTGGAGGAGTGAGAGCAATGCTAACAAGTTGTGATAATTGTGGTGCAGTATAGAGGTTCAGTTGTTTCATAACAAGCGTATTGATAAATTATGAAATGGTTTATTCATTGTTGTTAAAATATAAACTTTGCAAAACTATTCTCAGCCTCTTAGCTTTTCCCCTTTTCGTCACATAACAACCACGACTTAACCTGTCGCAATAAGCAATTAATCAGTTTATCAATTAATCAATTAATGAATTAATCTCATGATAAAGTAAAATGAGCTTGCTCAGTGATTTCCATTCTGATTATGCATATTTTTTTGAAGCAAGAGACATGATAATTCATCTATTTATTGTTTTTGGTTGTTGAGTTGTTGGACGTTTAAAATATCTTCCAGTTCCAGTGTGGAGAGTTCAGTACTAAATTATTAGTGCTTGAGCCTTGCCTTATTAAGCCATATTATTCTTTTTATATATATAAATAACAATCTGAAGTGTAGAGTGTGTTTGTGTTCAGCCTCCCTCTGTAATGGTTTGTCTCTATCAGCATCACACATACAGTAAATCCTATTTTTCCTAGTTTTCAACTATTCACAAAGATTCGCTACTGGATTTAGAACTGAACCTTCATGAATATGCTGTGATTTAAATGATTCTCTTATCTCTGGCTGTAAGTGTTGGGCTGTTGTCCTGCTGGTGGCTGAGCCGCAGTCCCCGTCTTCAGTCTACAGCCTCCAGCAGGTTTTCCTCCAGGATGGGTGTGTATTTATCTCCAATAACTTCCTATGAACCATCATCAGCTCTGTCTCTGATCAGGAAATATGATATTTCCACTGCTATGCGCATTGTGAGCTCATTGTGATGTGCAGTGTTCGTTTTCTAGGATAAAATGATCTGTGTGGCTAATGGCTTGTGGAAAACTGTAAAAACCTGAGCTGTGGATTTCTGCAGCTCCTCCAGAGTTAACCAATTGCTTCTCATTAATGCTCTCCTTGCTGAGAGCATTAGTTCAGCTGAACCTCCATGTGTGTCTGGGTTCATGTTGGGCCCTTGTGGGATTTTGTTTCAGAAGCTAGTCCTGCTTTAAGCTTCATGATGCTGCTTGTTCAACATCTGGGTTTATCCTGAGAACAAATGACACACAGGTGGATTATTTACTAACTAGTTCACGGCCAAAATCAGTTTTGGCCGATTTGGCAGTTTCTGGATTTTAGGCATCAAATTTTACAGATTTTCCTTCCTTGTTTGCACAATTGCACACTACTTTGTGTTATTCATCCTTTAACATTTCAATAAGTCATTCAGGATTGTGGCTGAAAAAGTAAAAAAAAAAAAAAGAAAGAGAAAGAAAGAAAGAAAAAGAAAAATTATGTTTCTGAAATGTTGGTAAATGTCTGGAATCCACATATATCAGAAAAGTGAGGAATCAAAGCTTTAACTCTGCAGAAAAAGTTTCAAATTAAGTACAAACAATCTAGTTCTGATTTTTTTTTGCTCCTTGATCAGACCACATAGTTCAGTAGGATCCAGACAACATCATCCCACCAGGGCTCCGCCCTCTGAAAACACACAGACACACACATGCCAAGACCAAAGATCTTGAATAATGATGCACCCCCCACTCCGCCCGCTGTCTCCCGCCACCAAAGGCGAACCAAGAGCTTTTCTTTAATTATGCACCTGCCACTCTGTCTCTGCTGCTGCAGCTGAATTCAGAGAGGAGGTTTTTATTTTCCCAACATGTAGGGAGCCGAAGAAACATTTAGCCTGAAGGTGGTCAGCACTTTCCTGTGAGAGAGGAAAGCCGGCAATGAGAGAACACATCTGTGAATGTTTGCTTAATGTGGTTATCACATGGCGGTGATAACGGTTCCCTTAAATAGGTAACCTCTCCTTCTCAGAAAGTTTGAAATGAAAACAGAGTCAGGATAACAAGCTGCCTGGTGGAGAGGAAACCAGAAAATTCTCTCTCTCAATATTCTGACACTTAGAAAATAGAAATATTTTTTTGTTAATCCTCTAATCCTCACTGACATAAGATGAGCAAAGTTTGTTCTGATTTCATGTCAGTTTGTGTGAAAAATAAGTGTCTTTTTAAACAGTGTAAACTTCTGGTTTCAGCTGGTTAATTCCTATAACTCTCGATGTATTTAGGCTCATAACTATTTGTACCTTTTAGAACCTTGACAACATTTTTAATTTATCTCTTTTACAAACAAGGAGACAATTCAGTGATGTGTTATACATTATCCTATTGCTGCTTAAGTCTCACTGCAGCCTTGACCCACTAGTAACTGAACTATGATTACATTTTCTTTTCTTTTCTTATTTATTCACTTTGCATCTCTTTATTCAGGTAAAAATTAGGTTTGGGTGCAGATATGTTTTTATGCCTTTTGAACTATTTTATATGATTAAAGACAAGGAGAAGAAATAACAATAAAGAAAACTCTATTTGTGTTTGATGTGTAGATGGGAAAATGGAGCTTTAGGGTCCTGCACATTACAATCTGCAACAAGTAATGCACCAGTATATCCACAAACGTCCTTTATCATCAATCCAATTCAACATTGTCTTGTGTTTTTATAAACTTCTTACTCTAATATGCTATTTAGAGATAGTTCAAACTATATATCTGTCCATAGACATAATATAAGAGTAGACCCTGCATTGGCTGCTCCGGCGCAGGAAATACGGCGGCCATCTTGGAGCGGTAGTCTCTCCTACTTTGCCAATCAAAACAACAGGGATATTGTTGTTCAGATCGATGGATTATTGATGTGAGGCTCCACAAACTATATATATATATCTACGGCTGTGTGTATAATTTATTATAATACATATTTATATAACTATACAAACACAAAGAAATAATGATTAATATATTGGTTGCATGTTTATATGTATGTATATATACATATTTTTTTTAATGAAATTTGTGCAAATTTGTATTTAAGTGTAATTCTATAAAACAAATTAGATGTTAATTGACAGTTGTGGAGTCAAATATTTGTCTTGATCTTTGTTTACAATCTAAGAATTTTTTTTATATAGGCTATATATATCAGTGACGTGCGGTGAGGTTCATTGCTGGTGAGGCACTGACTTTTAACTTAGACACCATCCATGTTATTGGACCTAAGGAAATTTCGCGCATTTTCGGCACTAGTTTATTTGACAGCAATCAGACTGTAAGGGGCCAGAGAGAGCAGAGCGGGGGTAGATATGATGGGCCCAGCGTCTCTGTATGCAGGGCGCCGAGCTAACCACCGCAACGCCCCTATTGCGGGAGCCTATGCTGTAATTTACAGTTTCTCTTTGTTAAATTATTTACATTTTTATACAATGTGAGCTTCCTGACAACTCACCTAGTTCACCTTCTTTCATTTCCTTGGAAAAATGTATTTTGCCACGTGATTGCGACTAGTCGACTGGCGCAGAAAAATGTCGATGCAGAGAAAAGAATCGACTAGTCGACTAATTGGTGCAACCCCTAGTGTGTACTGATGCAAAGTGCTGACATTTTTGCATTAAATACAACCGCAACGCTACCAGATATACTACATTCATTAAACATGACCTGTTGACTAAAACCTATACCATTGGCTTAGTGGGCACTGTACACAAAAATGCAGCTCTTTATGCTAGTACTTTAAACATTCATGCTAACAGGCTAT
>CAEGAF010149526.1:0-30517 GCA_903067075.1 Micropoecilia bifurca
CACACACACACACACACACACACACACACACACACACACACACACACACACACACACACACACACACACACACACTCACACACACACACACACACACACACACACACACACACGCACACACGCACACACACGCACGCACACACACACACACGCACACAAATTCACATGTGAAGGAAAAGCAACAGACAGAGGAAATAGGATGGACAGTAGACCGACATAGTGTCAAATAAAGCTAGAGACACACATCAACACTCACAAGCCATGTGTGTCATAACAGGCACTTATATTATTTCTGCTTTCATGTTTTTCTTGGAGATAATACAGCAGAGAGGCAATTCTCCTCAGCTGCTTCATAGCAACACTGCTCTGGATGGAGCGGCGGTGACGACTGCCAAGGAAAATGTGTGAGCGCAAGCGGTCAACAAATTCGAACTAAGGCAGTGAGGTAGGGTTTAAAATGTGTGAATGCAAAGATAAATGTGTGCAGCGCTTAAGGGAGAAACCTAATAGCAACTGAATGACGGTACAATCAGAAAAAAGGAGAGTGTTTGAGAAGAGAGCGTGCTTAAAGTAAACAAGTATTCATTTAAACTAAGATTTTTGTCTCATTTTACTTCTTTAGAATAATAAAGAGACCTTTTTTCCCATCCTCACAGCAGATTTTAGCCCGCTGGTCTGGATAGAATAACAGAAAAGCACTAGGGTCATTACTCTCAGTGAAGGACTCTATTAAGCAGCAGTAGTGTTCAGCGCTGTATTCACACGCGTACAAGCACACGCTCTCACACCCCGAGGTGCAGTGCGACCGCGGCAGAGTGTGTGGATGTGTGTGTGGTGACGGGTCAAACGTGTGGCCCTTTTTGTGCAAATTACACTTAACTGCAGGGATATTTCCTAGCTTTAAAAACACATACGCGCACGAGCCTTGCGCACTCTTTGTAATCTAGCACCATTACCACCAGCTTTGCGTACATTAGAGGATAAAAATGGTGGAAAGGAAGATGATATAGGGGGTAATTTTACTGAGGGGGCATTGGAGGTATTTATAGCCAAACAGTAGAAGCGCCTGAAAGCATGCTGGGTTCATGATCTGATCATTAATGCGTTCTAATGGAGACACAATTGCCAAAGAAGAGCAATGCACAGCTCAAGTCGAATGTTTGAGGGCACTATAGGGGTGTAAAAAAAAAACTGCGCTTTTCTATCACCTTGTCAAAGTATTTGAGAGCTGAGCCAAAAATTTTCCAGGCTGAAGTTGGGTTATAGCTGTGGTCAAGGCTCATGACTTCACTTTGGCAGTAATAACCTGTCAACTGTTTCACATTAGGAAATGTAAAAAGTCTACATACACACTTGACAAAGCTGACAGATGCTGACAAGCCACTGCATGCAGTCACAGGTCCTAAATGAGGACCTAATGGTGTGGATGTGACAGAGATGGGGCTGTGTTCGGCTTGCCACAGCACACTCTGCTTACTGTTAACTAGCTGTTAGGGAGACAGACGGCAGGCATGCAGACAGGGGAAGGGGAGACAAAAATAACATTTAAAATTAGATTGATTTTATTAGATGAAAACTCTTTTTAAATGTTGAGGTTGTTGTTTTTTTCTTTTTAAAATCTCACAATTGCATTGCTTGTAAAAAAAATTAAATAAAATCCATGATCAGTGCATAAAGTACAAGCATGTTTTCTGCAATGTTGCATCAGTTTGTTCTCTCTTTTTTTAATAAAATGTAAGTATTCAAGTAATAAAATTACCACTTTCTGCTGATTTTCTGTGAAATCTTTGTTTATGCTTCCTCAACACAATATTTCAGCAGTTTCTGTTTTGAAGCCACTTTTAAACCTGTGTAATTTCACTTATACATATAAGCACATATACAGCTATCAAATGTTTTACTAATGATCCTTCATGTACAATTATGCTAAACTAGGAGGTTCTTAACATCCTAGTGTTTTAAACATTTAAACATTTTTTTGTTTAAAGCCTCCTTCTTGAATTTATAGCAACTGTACCTCCTCCTTGTTTCATATAAAACTGTACATTTCCTGGATTATATCAAGAGTCAGTTCAGCTGTCTTCTTTACAAATCACTGATGATTTAGGATGGTGTATCTGTAGGTGAGACTTTAAAGAATCAATAATTGATCTGTCAAGTTACAGTTGACATTGTACTACTGTGCTAAGTGAATTGTACGGCAGAAGTCTCAAATCTCATGTTCAGAAGTCCCTATGTGATTTCCAAAGGTCCAAACAAATATGTGTGGTACATATTTGACAATAACACAAAATGAGCATTTTAATTTTACGAGAAATTTTAGCCTAAACGTGAATAACTTGATTACCTTATATATGTATATATATATGAAACTGTGAGATTTAAGGTACAAATATTCAAAAATATGCAGAATAAAATATTAAGAAGATACCAAGTTAACATATTCTTTAACTTAAAAATATGTCTAGTACTACCAATCTGGTTATTGTCTATAATAACCCAGATTTTCAAGAATTACTTGTTTTTGTACATTTCTAAAAAAAAAAAAAATCTCTGTCTAAATGTTCCTGTTAAAAAAAAGCTTCACACATGGCTCATAAAAACTATACCAGAACCTAAAATTCTGTCTACATTTGACAAGTATACATTTTCTGCAACATTTTGTCATTCTTCCTAACTTATTCACTAATGTTAATGTTTAGGAATTTGAATTTGACCAATGTTGTGATTTCCCTGAGCTTCTGGGTGTCTTCTGGGCTTTAACAGCTATAACAACACAAAGCTTTACTATTTATTTAATTGCCTTTGACTATAAAATGTCTTCAGTAAGCACACATCTGGCACTGCGCAGGATTTTTGTCAAGGGAGATTTTCTCTGAGTAGTTAGGCTAAAGGTAGCTTAGATGGATTAAGTCGTTGATAATCTGGTTTGTTTTTGTGCAGTTCCATTTAATAATTATTTTCTTTGTTTCTCAAACATAATTAAAAATATATAATAAAAGTGTGCTGTAGCAGTGCTCTGCTGTATTTCACACACAGCTGTCGGTTCAGCCTCGGCTGAAAAAAAATAAAATAAAATAAAAAGTTGTGGATTGGATCTAGATTGACTTGATGGTCCAGATCAAAGACTAGACCTTGAAAATTATTGCTGTGTTATATGTTTGCTTCTGGTTTGTTTATTACCATCCCAAATTTCAGGACATTATACAAGTTCTTGGTTTTCATTACACAAGTTCTTGGTTTTCTTTTAGAGATCATATTCGATGTTAAGTATTGTGCTGAACTGGTACTAGGAAGGTGATTATCAACTTGGTGAATCAACCCAGAGGTTCTGAATATGTGTTATGAAAAACCTGTGGAGCTGCAAAAAGAGGACCAATAACAATGAAGAGACAAGAAGAAAGCTGAATAGAAAGAACCTTAAGCTGTTCATGTATACATATAGTCGTAGTAAATCATCAATCCATCTAAAGTATTTTCATCAGCAGTACTCCTATCTTTGTGCAATAATTCCTACTGTTTTAAATTCTCCTTTGTCTAAATGCCCATTAAAGATAAACCTTTAGACCTTTTTTAGTCCAGAAGGCAGGGATGTCATAAATGTTTGAGTTAAAATGTGTCGTGGTTAAACAGTCGTTAAAGGAAAAAAAGGAAAGAAGAAAAACTTAGATAAGTGATCTGAGTGTGAACATAGATCTACACACACAGTAGCAGAATGCAGTATGATGCATTCTGCTCTCATGGTGAATGATTAGGAAATCTTTTGGAGCTCATTTGTCACTTGTTTCTCATCTTTAGCTTCTACTAGGAAAAACCTTTAGTGTATGAAGTCTCAGAGGGATCAGTTCTGCTAACACATACTCTGTCAGGATCAGTAAAAAGGTTGACAAGCTGATACAAAATAGTTCTGCTGGATCATTTCATTTTCTCAGGGCAGTGATCAGTTAGGAGGTGGAGCTTTCTTTATTCTGTTCAGTAATCTGTTAGTCTAGTAGTCCAACATGAGCAGATTAGGGTCACAGTCTAAGTAACCATGGTGACAGAACCAGCTAGGAAGTGAACAAGCTTTGTGACAACGTCAGTGAACCTAAAGTTATCTTGATAACTCACCGATCCTCCTTCAAACGACAAAACCCTACGCTGTTTTTGTTAGATTTTCTTTTCATTGTCTCCTGTCTTTCTCCATCAAATTTAATATAGTCTTTGTGCAAGCTGAACACAAGCTTTCCCTGAGAAGTAACCACTGAGTAGTGTGCTGCTACATGAGACGAATCAACTGAGAAGACTTTTCTTTGTAATATAGTGATCTGAATTACCTAAGGAATTCAGTTTAGATAAAATATTTGAAAAACAAGATCAGCATTGTCTTGCTGCAGATGTAAACAACGTCTGATAGCATATGTTGCTTTAAAACGACTGCTGTCAGTTAAAGTAGGATTTTATTTCAATCTTACTTCAAATCTGAAATATATGTAGATTTTTTTAAAAATCCTTATATAAACATATTTTATTAAACACAGTATACATAAAATACTACAAAAAATAGTTTTACAAAATTGATTCAGCATCTTAATGTGTGCAAGTGACGATGGATAAATTGCAGATGTACGTTGTAATCAGCATTTTCAACTGTGTCAGAAGTGGACAAAATCAGAACAAGTTCTGAAGTGGACTTTTGTTTCTGTGATCTTAGTTTAGTGGTTAAGCTAGCACTCATTACAGGTTACTTTGAGGCAGCAGTGCTTCATGTGCATTGATGCTGGTGGACAACAGACGTACCCAGCAGGTATCCCACCCCCCGGCTTCCTGCAGCACCCTGATGACATCAGCTGGTGTGGAAAGTAGCCATTAGTTCCACCTCATCACTGGGGGACAAATATAGCATCACAAGGCTCTCATCAGACAGGGAGGACAGCTGTAGTTAGGGGGCGGAAAAGGAAACCTTGCCAGATGATGGTACACATTCAGGGCAAGTCTCCTTTATCACCAGTTCTCCCATCTCCCTGTCACTCGTAATCTCGCTGCCATGGCTGATAACACCTTAAGACCGTTTCCATAGAGGCTCATGCATCTTGTGCATGTTTGAAGCAAAGCCTCTTTCACACATCTCCTTTAAGGATTGCAGGATGTACGGAGCTAATTCCAACCGATTTTATACCCACTGGTGATACATACGTGGTCATGAAGACTTTTCATTCTACCCTTCTTGGGACAGCAGTACTCTGTAACATGTTATATAATACACAGATGCAGCATTTTAAAACCACGCTACGCTTTCCGTTTTAATACACATTACCTGCTGTGAATCGAATATATTTGCTAAGCATTTCTTAACACAGATGGAGATCACCAAGCAGTCTCCAGTCTCTAATACCTACATGATCTTTTGAAAATAGCTGGCTCATTTGAAGGCAATTATGACACTACTTCACTCTTGTTTTCCTGGCCGTCTTTGCACTTGCCGTTTTCCTGACTGAAGAATTTCTTGTAAGTTTGAGTAGTTTCTGCTTCTGCAGTGTGGAGGAGAAACAATCAGTATTTTCATCAGATTATTGGCAGCGCGAGATAATGCAGATATACAGAATTTCTGTACAGAGCAGAAACCATACAGAAACTCATAATTTAAGAAACGAGAAACGCTCTTTGTGCATAACTTATTAACTGAGATCAGACGGAATTATATATTGACCATTTGAAGGTGACAACTCTGGGACTGCGTTTTAAAGGTAGCTAGCTGTAACCCAGAAAAACATTGCCAAGTTTTCCCTCCCTCTGTTCCTTGCAGCTCAACACAATGACTCAGCACCTCTGCATTGTTCAACAAATAAATTTTGCCTTTGAACTGCTTTCTGACAAACGTGCCTCTTTTTGATAGACAAACACCGACCCAATATGCACAATTTTGAGGTGTGTGAGCGTCTCCCCACTGGGATCATCAACTCAGTCTGGAGAATTGCCTGGTGAGATACTTTTGGGTGCAGCCAGTGCACTGGCAGGACACAACATGCATAGCAGCCACCGCAACAATGGTGTTACAATAAATTTCTTTGAGCGCTGCCTTCCCTGTGGGAACTGCTGCCCCGGCGAGTATTGCTTCAAATTCTCTGAATGCCACGGTCCACACTAAATGGGTGAAGCTACCACTCCAGCTACCAGGCTCTCCCAGGACACAGATATTTCGCAAACACAATGATGAAACATCACAATATCTCAGTGGGAGATTTGTGCATGCTCTTTAACATTTTGGGAGCTGCTGTGCTTCATCCCACGTAATGAGAAGCTCAAATCCTCATTGAATTCACCCTTGAAGAACTTCCCAAGACACGAAAGGAAAACTCTATATTGTGACTGGTTGTAATTTGTTGTTGTTGGACTAAGATCTGTCTTAATCCAGTTTTTTAACATTCATAAAATCAGTGGGTTTGGTTATTACAGTTTTCCATTTCAGCTGGGATCTATTTTCATTTCATATGTGATTAGGCCTCAGCGTTTAAATGAGGCTTTGCAACAAGCAGATAATGAGAGCTGCTTTTGTCATCCCTGGTCCTGCATTATGAAAGCACGGCAGTCACAACACACACAGCACCACTGTCAAAACACCAAATAATGTCTCTTTCAAGTCATGGCAGTCCTGTTTCTATTATGTTTGGCCCTGAACTAATACCGCTTTATATTTCAGATAGTGTGAGTGGGATTTCTGTGGCACACCACATTATTTATTATCTAACAAATAGGTTAGGGATTATTATTCGGTTGCTCATAGACCAAATGCGCTAGGTATTATTAAGTTCTATTGAACTGTGGTGTGTGTGTGTGTGTGTGTGTGTGTGTGTGTGTGTGTGTGTGTGTGTGTGTGTGTGTGTGTGTGTGTGTNTGTGTGTGTGGGTGTGTGTGTGTGTGTGTGTGTGTGTGTGTGTGTGTGTGTGTGTGTGTGTGTGTGTGTGTGTGTGCATGGTGAAACAGGTGGCCTCCATCTTTTTAATGACAGGTGTTGAAGTCACCACAGGTCACATCTGGAGGGTGGATGCAGAGACCCAGATTTTCTCTTAGCTCTCTTTTGATGTATCAGAGCGAGATGCTGGATCAGATCACAGGACACGGCTTGTTTTTAGCTTTAAAATACACAAATGCCCCTTCCCCCCCAAAAAACAGGAAAATACAAGAACCCTATTTGTATTAAATCTGTTTTTAGTAAAGAGGCTCGAGGCATGCAGATACTCATACATGCAGCACTGTGGCGCTCACCTTTAATCTGTGCCTTTGTGACAAGCTGGTGGTTGCTCTGAACTCTTGAACTGCAGCTTTAAGCAAAAGTGGCTGCCCTGAAACGCATTCCTGCTGTTTCATGTGGAGAGCCAGTTATAGAAATGTGAATATTTGGGGATTGTTAAAGAAAAGGCCAACAGAAGCATTTAGAGTAAATAGATTTGCTTCAAAATAAAATCCGGGCAGCCGAAGAGAGGAAATTTCAAGGCACTGCAGAATATTTGTTACAGTCTCAAATAGGTGCTGTTTTCTTGCCAAAAGGCTTGTTTAGGTCATGTATTATTGCTTTCCATGAAAAAGGTAAGCGGATGAAAAAAGCATCAATCATGATCAAATACATGGAATGGATTACAGTGTTTTGCAAAAGTATTAATACCTGTTAAGTCACATTTATAAGGCTTAACATAATGTAACCAAAATGTCTAGTATATGATATTTGACAGATTAATGTAAAATAAAGCATTTTTGTTGGGTGAAAAAAAGTTAAATTAAAAGTATTCTGAAAGGTTTGGTGTGTTTTACTCTGATACCCCCAAATAAATGCATGCAACCAATTGCCATCAAATGTCACCCAACTAGCTACTGGAGCTCACCCACATGTTATCCACATAATTAAAATGAAAGCAGAGCTATTCTGTGAAAGAAGGCCTCTGGTATTTGCTAGAAAACATTAGACAAACAGCATCATGGAGACTAAGTGACTCACCAAGCAGGTCAGAAAGAAAGTCGTGGAGCAATTTAAAGGGGGCCCAGATTGTAAAGCAATATCCTGAGTTTTGAACACCTCACAGAGCACTGTTCATCAGAGAAGAAAATACTATAGCACAAATGCAAAAGGCCTTGACATTCCTCTCTGTATTAGAGCCACTTCAACCACACAGTTCTGTCTCCATCCCTATTCACACTATTGTTAACAACCTGAAGTCCTTTACATTTAGAGATTTACATTTATGATGCGTTGGATTGTACACTCGGTAGAAGAGAAGCAGAAAAGAACTGAAAAGAAAAGGTAATTTTCTCACTGTGTCCTTTTTTTATTAATCTGTGTTCACTGTATATCTACTTTTTCCTTCTCTCCTTATGATGTGAGTCAGTGTTTTCCCAACTTCAGTGTGTTTGGAGTTACATTCTTACTAGGTTTGTCCTTACCAGACTGCACAGCAACAGAGTCACAGATACGGAGATCCTCAAAGATCATTATTAGGAAGGGTACAGATCACTAAAACTGACTAGGCTTTGAAAACAAACATGTAGGAAAAAGCTGTACAAAAATTGGGTCGAAACCAACCAAGACATGGCCATCCGATTAAACTGATACAGCATGAAAAACTAAATATTAGTCAGAGGACATGGTACCCCTAGAAGAACTCCAGTTCATCAGCTAAGATGGAAAACTTAGTCAACAGGACCTGCCACAAATATCTTTATGGAAGCATGCCAGGATTGTTGGAAGTAATCCTTAAGAAGGCCAGAGAGAGAAAAGAGTCAAGAGAAAAATCAAGGTCAAGAGAAAAATCTAACAACAGCTTTAACCAAAATCTTTCCACCATGAGTAGCAGAAATCTAATGCCTTGAACACAACATCTCCACTGTCAAGAACAATGTCGAGAAAATTGCTTTTAGTTCGAATAAAATAAATACTGACCATTTTGACCAAATTTGGTCATTAAGGTTAATTATCAGGGCTGCTTTTTGGCTGAAATCAAATCCACATTTTAATCATACTCTATTTATGTTGTTTTCAATGCTATTTTCATTCATGAATCAAGGTTTTACGCAGTTCCCTTAGAAGCTTCTTAAAAGCTGTTCATTACAAATCTGCTGCACAGCCCACATCCTTCAGATAAGAAGAGAAAATCTGAGAAGAATTTCCACATTTATTTATCCAGCTTCACAAAGTCTGTTCAGCGATTGCAGACAGAAAAAAACAACAATAACTCAAACGTACTTACTAGCCTTGACACATAAAGACTTTTAAGGTTCTGTTTGCATTTCAGAGCCACCCAGGTGTCTTTTGTGGAGCTGTAGTGTACTTGATGCCGAGTTGAAGAGGTGTCATATTTGGAGGTACTTAAGCATGTGCTGTTTTTGTTGTCGGTTCAAAGCCACCTACTTCAATCAAGCAAGTCTTATTAGGTAGAGCTAGAGTTGCCAGGACACCTGTAGATCATTACGGAGCTGGTGCGTCAAAAATCTGCTTTGAATCATTTTAAACATAGCTGCTGCAAGTTGCGCTGCTCTTAGCATCTCACGAGTTTTGAACAGTTAGAAAAGAACACAATCACACATTTTAAACAAGAAACAACAAAACTATTGTGTTACGAAAAATGTGACCCAATGTAAACCTGTTGGATGCCTTTAGATACAAAGGAAGCATCTGTCAATAAATGAGATGTTGGATTAGAGAAGGACTGCAGCACTTTAACCGCATAATCCAATGTTTTCAGAGCCCAAATGACACATAAAAATTTAAACCATTAAACATAAAAAAGCAGGTAATTTATATTAAAAGTAATTTCTAACCTCAAGTTCGCTGCATTGAGCTACACATCAGTGTGTAACTGATAAATTTCTGGTGAATGTGGTGGAAATGCAACTACTTTTAAGTGGTCAGAATGACTAATGATGCTTTATAAATTCAATCAATTTACTATTGCATAAATTAAGTATGAACTGGAATTATTTAATAGAAATACACTGAATTAACACTAACTTTTCCCTCCACCCCTTTTCTACATATTGATTGATTTCGATCATAGAAATAAATGTGCTTATTGTGAGTCACAGGGCTGAACAAAACAGAACAGGTAAAGTCATAAACATTATATTCTGTTCCAGTTGAGCTGTTTCCTGTTTTAATGTTGCAATTCACCTGAAATGCACCGGTGAGGAGACTGGAAATCAATCAGTTGATCTATCAATGCCATAAAGTGCAACAGGTGTCGCAGAACAGGGAGAAGCACCTGACGACTGTTTTCGTTAGATAAAAAAGCCATCCCAGCAAGGCAGACAGGAGATTAGAACATGAGATCAATGGAGCATATTTAAAAGACATTAGAGAGCAGTCCTACTGTCACAGTTCTGTGATAAAGCACAGGAATCTAGCCTTCCAGCATACAGCGCCACTTTTCCCTATGAATGTGATCCTCCGGTGGCTATCCTCCTTTTCTTAATCTCTCCATGTCTAGATGAAAGATGGAGAAAGGCCGGCGATGTCTAAGCCAGGATTTGGTTTGTCCTACCCATCGCTGGGTCTCTGCCCAGCGACCCGAGGGACATCGACGGGGTGAGGACGGAGGAGAATGGATGGCTGCTGGCTCCAGAGTCCCTCATTCACTCTCTAACTTGCTCACATTAAAGAGAGCTCTAATCACTGCAGGGACTTGGCCAATGATGTGCTTATCAAACGGCATATTTCAAAAAGGCATCTTAAAAGGCCCGAGGGCGAAGAGGCAATAAGAGCACATTTGTATGTGGATGAAAGGGAAAAGTGTAGACAGACCTTGCATCAGAATACAGCGGGGGGAGATCATTAGCATCACTAGCAAAATATGCAGAGAGAAGGAGAGAGTGAGGTGGCGCTGGGATGGAGTTGTTGGGCTGTGGGAGAAAGAACAGTTCCCTTCGCTGTTCTTTTTTTTTTTTCTGTTATACAAAGTTCCCAAAAAGAATATGAGAACAAATACATTTTTGAACAAAGGATGGTCTCTTGAAGTGGAAGCCCACTGGGGTGCGTGAGGTGGTTCCACTGTGGGTTACAACAGAGTGAAGCCACAAACGCATCTCCTCTGACTCTCCGCTGACAGAACACACCCAGCACGTGAGCTTTGAAATGTGAGGAAGAGCCTCGAATCAAACACCAAGCTGCACAATCCCACCGTTCATTCAGTGGCTGCACATCTCTCTAGCATTCTGGTTATGGACTCTTAACAAATCCAGGCCACAGCCCCCCCTCTGTGTGACAAACTGGTTAAAATATTGTCTCCTAACAGTGAAAAAAAGGGCTGAGAGAAGTTTGTGGTTTCTATGTAGAGACTTTCCAAAAGTGTGGCAATATGAGAAAGTTTTGATTTAAAATGTGCTGAGTGGCTCTTTATTTGCTGCCAGCCACCAAAATGATGCTGTAAACGATAAGAGGACGTGTCAGATTTCAGCAGTTTAAGCCACACAAGGAGTCTTGAGAATTCCCCTCCAAAAACGGAAAAGAAAGCGGAATAAGCTTCTGCCGTGTTTTAAACATTGACATGATTTATCTGAGCGCAAAGATGATTTGTGTTTGTGAGAGACAAACATTTTTTTTATGTGCTCATTTGCAAACATTTATAAAAGAACATGAGAAGCACTAAGCTCACAACAAACTGAGGTAATGTGTTTTTATCTTTTGCTGCATCGTTTTGAATGTTTTTGTTGTGTTTCTTGTTCTGTCACCAGGACCCTTTTACATCTACACTATTCACAATCAAATCATTTTCAGCCAAAAGTTGCAACTTTCAAATGAGAAAGTTCCTTTAAAAAAAAAAATCACAAAAAACGTGGGAACTTTCTATTCTTTCTTGCATATTTTGCGTGTTTCGGTTTTTACAGATGTGGACAAATGCGTGTAAAAAAAAAAAGCCTAAAATTTAATTAGTAGAATAAGCTCGTTTTTTTTTTTTAAATAATAATAATCCAACACTTAATTTGAGTGTTAGGAAATAAATGTTTTTAATTGAATCCTCATTACTATAGTTGCTGTAATCTATGAATCATTTTTAAAAAATGAATACTTTTTGAAGGTCGTAAGGCTTTCCTCAGAACCTTGAATGAATAATGCAGGACATCCTGTTTCTTTGGGGAATAAATAAAATGTGACACAGAGGTTTATTACTTTTAGCCGCAGGTCAGTAGGCTGGATGAGGACTCGTATTTATGCAGGATGCTCAGAGAAGAAATAAAGTCTCCTGAGCTCAATGTTACAGAAATGCAGTAAAAAAGTGGCATTTTGGGTTCACCAAGTCACCATTTGCCTTTTGTTTTGTTTTGTTTTTTCTCTGGGAGGGATGGCAGTCTTTGCAGTTCTATTGCTTAGCTCTACTGAGACATTAATTAAAATGCTTCCCTTTTATTCAGTCAGGGCATTATTTGAGCTTTTTTGGGGGGTTTGGCATGAAATACAGGTTGAATGTGTTAAGTAGGGTGGAGGATGTGTGATGCTGTGGCCCTCTGAACCTCATTGATGTGTAAATTACTTAGCTTTTGTCAGTGAGCTAAAATGTGTATTTTTGCACTTCCTTTAATTAAGCAGGCTGATGACTAAATAAATATGGCCTAATAATGTGTTTAGGTTTCAGCTATGAGGTTTATTTGTTGGCTGTTTCAGTGCCCTAAAAATCCTGTGGATTCTGGATCAGGAAAGTTTGTGTTCAGAATGAAAGATGATGCAGTGATTTTGTTTAAGACAATTATTTCTTAACCTGATTTTTTTTTCCCCCATTGAAAAAAATGTTCTAGATGGTTTTTAGTGTGGAATTATACTACACCATTCTTCGCATAAAATAAAGACAAATGCATCAGAATACCCAAATACAATGACCAGACACTTCATACCATTTCCAGGACAAAAACTGATGCATCTGGGAAAAAAAATTCACGTACCTATGCTGCTATACATCGGCATCAGTGCATCCTACAGTTGTAGCTGCAGCGAACTGACGTCACACAGGCGCATGCACAGATTTGAACACAGCTCATCAGACTCAGTTTGGAAATTCAGGATCAAGAGCCCAATTATCTTAATTATTCTCCTTTTCCCTCCATCATTCTCGTCTGCATGTTTTCTCGCTTTCTATTTTAGCTGTGTTTGCATTTGTGGGTGTTTGGGTTTGTGCATTTCACAACACAAAATTACTCCAAAGCTCACAGAAAAGCAACTTTACGTCTACACCAGCTTTAAAAAAAAAATCAGCAAAAGAAATCCAGCTGTCTTAATTCCAAAGCCAAACATGAAGCAAGAATCTTTTTGCCTTGGGAACATTGTGGTCGTTAAATAAGGATGGTGCAATAAAGCTGGAAACCCAAAAGAAGCTAAGTTTAGAGCTCCAGGGCCGGCCTGCCTCCGCTGCTCCCATGAAATGGTTAACACCACAAACCTGCACAGAAATTAACCAGTCAAGTTCTGCAGCTCCTTTGCTAAGAGCTGACAGCGTCTCGTCTGCCGTTTGCGGAGAAGAGGGGCAATTATTGTGTGATGGATTTCACCTGTGCCCAGTGAAAATAACTCGCTGCACGTCTCAGGACAGTGAAATATCCATACCGGAAAATCATTCTTCTGTCACCCCACAGAGCCAAAGACATTGTCACTTTTGCTCAAAGATCAAATCATGACGACATGCTTGCCCAGCAGTGAGGATTTGAAATATCTAATAAAACAGAAATATATATAAATTCAGTCTCTTCAAAAAAGTTCAATCTAGTTCAAAGTTATTGATCTTGAGAGTTTGGAGGCATCAAAGCAATGGACTGGTGTTATCATTTTAGGACTTAGTTTGTATTTATAGAGATGAAGCAGATGGTTTTTTTATGGTTTAAATCCCCTGATTATAATCAAGCAGAGTCTGATGAGAAAATATGATTTTACTCGCATGATGCTTTTATGATTTGGTGTGATGTGCAAAGCAGCCTGAAGTATCTCACGAAACAGAGCAGTCAAACGATAAAGTATGAAAACAACTCTTCATATATATTCATATTTTTATTTATTTATATTTCATTTCTGGAAGGATATCTTGTACACCAAATATCCCATTGGCAGTTAAGCGCATTCAATGTGTTTAGAAGCCAGAAACAGTCACTTGTTTTAACAAACACAAATACAAAATAAAGATAACCACAAAATAATGAACTGCATGTATATAACATACAAAAAGAATCCCATGCCTACTCAGTAGGTAACTTCAACATTCCAGCTCTTGAAGATGTGGATATTTACACTTACAAAAATATACTTTATAATTTTTTATGTTTTTTTTTTCGTTTTCTTTTTTGCTTACATTCTGATAAAATGAAGCGGTGCCCTCATAGCGCGTCCCTTTTTCTTCCTCCCTCTGAGTGCGTACATTCTGTAACAAAAATATTCCCTCAACCCTTAAGGCGAGATGCAGTGCATCCACTCTCGCGCTCAGCCGAGTCGCAACATCTGCAAGGCTTCACGAAAGGCACCGAATAACAGGAGCGTTTGTCTTGTTTAGGTTTTTTTTTTTTCCAACATTTTTTTTTTGTTTTTCCATTTCTCTGTTTTTCAATATAACCAAGCGATATGTCACATGTGAGAAAGAGATAGTACCAGTGGATGATATTTACAACAGAAACTAACATCACTCTTACTCATGCTCGAATACTTAAGTGCTTCTTTTTTTTTTATCTCAAACAATGTCAAAACATATCACAGCATCATCACTACATAATAGAGAAAGTATGTAGAAAATATGGCCCTGCTCACTTCAAATAATACAATGCAAATATGCAAATAATTGTTCACATCAGTGGTACCGAGGAATGATAAAAACGAAACATGGCACATGTACAATATACATATATGATAGCTTATGTATATCATTCAATGTCTTTTGTATAAATGTCTCAAGGACAAACGTGCCTGAGGAATCTGTCTGTCTCTTGGTGTGGGATTTATTTTTTGTTTTGTTTTGTCGGTCTGTGATAGAACAGACCCGCCAGAGCCGTTTTCTATCTGTCTCAGGAGTCCTATATGCATTTGAAGTGCTGCATTTGTTTTACAGAGACAGTATGAAAAAAAAAAAACTTTTACATGTTACGCTGTCCTTGCCCAGTCCTTGACATGTGTCTCTTTTCTTTCTTTCAGGCAAATCTCAAGATTCACCTGCACTGCACCTGGTAGCGAAAAAAAGTGCTTTTAAGGAGGAGGGGAAACCAAGTCCTTTTGATGCTGATTTCTTTCCCCTCTAAAATGGAAACCTTGCAGAAGGAGAAGTGCGTTGAGAGTACAAAAAAAAAAAAAAAGTTTTTCTGTCTGCTCCTCTCTTAGCAGATCTCGATTGTCCTCGGGGAGAGAGTGGTCTGCATGTCTGAAAGAGGGGTGGGCACTGGGGAGCTGTAGATGTTGGATGCAACTGAAGAAGGGAAGGAGGCGGCGATCTGAGACTGGAAGGTGGTGGACATCGACGCCGACGGATAGGTGGTGGCCACCGAAGGAGAGGGATAGGAAGTGTGGACGGGAGAGGAGTAGCAGGAGGTGACTGGAGACGGGTAAGAAGACACTGGAGAAGGATAGGAAGTGATGGGAGAGGGGTAGCTGGAGGCGGGCGAGGCAGAAGATGCTGGAGCCGACGTTACTACAGCAGCTCCAGCCTTCTCTGCCTTCTTGTCCTTCTGCCTCAGGTGGATCTTTGTGTGCCTCTTCCTCTCGTCGCTGCGGGCAAACTTGCGTCCACAGATCTCACAGGCAAAGGGCTTCTCCCCTGTGTGGGTGCGGATGTGTGTTGTCAAGTGGTCGCTGCGGCTGAAGTTTCTCATGCAGATGCGGCACTGGAAGGGTTTCTGACCGGTGTGGATGCGGATGTGACGTGTCAGCTCATCTGACCGCGAGAAGCGACGATCGCAGGTTTCCACAGGACAAGCGTAGGGCCTTTCGTGTGGCGGCGTCTTGCTTGGCCGTGTGGGGTACTTGCGCATGCGGCTGGGCTTTATCAGCTGGGACTGGTAGATGTTTTTTAAGTCCTGGGAACCAGTCTGAGTGGCAAAGGCCTTGATGGTGGACAGAGGAGTAAGCGATGGCTGGTTTGACTGACTCTGGAAGGGCTTTTGGTCTGGGGGCACCAGGCTGATCTCTCCCTGCTGCTGGGGGAAGAGGTAGTCAGGAATCATTGGCACAGGGAAGCTTGTGTTGCAGGTCTTGCCATTGGGATATGCAGGGGGTGGGTACTGCACTGATCCAGCTGAGCTGGCGAACCCCTGACTCTGGTCTGGAAAGATGTCAGAGTTGGGGCTGGAGTATGTCGGGGCAGCTGAGTAGATGGGATTGGGCTCGCTGTGGTGGATTGAGGTGTTGAGGCTGGAACTTTGCGATGAGGAGGAGGTTGAGGAGGAAGAAGTAGAGGACGGGATGGTTGATGAGGAGGATGAAGAGGTCTGTGACGAAGCTGAGGAAGAGCTGGAGGTGGGAGCGACGTTGCTCATTAAGCCGGTGAACAGACCCAGGATGGGCTCTGCCCAGAGGCTGTTGCTGCATGTGGTGGCGGGTTCAAGGGTGAAGCGGCCGGTGTAGGATATGGGA
Organism: Micropoecilia bifurca; assembly: GCA_903067075.1. Lineage (NCBI taxonomy): Eukaryota > Metazoa > Chordata > Actinopteri > Cyprinodontiformes > Poeciliidae > Micropoecilia > Micropoecilia bifurca. Next base: position 16,556 of record CAEGAF010149526.1, read on the forward strand.
GGCAGCCTCTGGGTGGGGTACGTTTGCTCCACAACTGGCTTCTCGCAGGTGTAGTTGATATCAGATAGCGTATCTGCAGAAAGCACAATAAATGAGAGACATTAGTCAAACTATCAATACATAAAGAAACCCCCAAAAAACAAGGGTACTGCTGCCAGAAAGGTGGGCAGCATGTAACCCCTCTCCTCTGTGATAGGTCAGTGAGAAACACTCCGCAAGCAAGCTCTTCACCCTCAACTCCAAAACTGTCTTTATATCTTAGAAAGCAGCTTTGCAGGCTTCCTGAGGTCACATTTTCCTCTATGAACAGTTTCTCAATCTTCCTTTCATTTTCTGCTTTCCTGTGTGTTGCACAAGCACACACAGAAACTCACAGATTCCTAAAGACCATCAGAGCCAAAGGCAATTGATTACCCAAAGCTACAGCTCAGCTGGTTTTAGTAATGTAATTTGGATTGAGCAGAAGGAGCATCTAAAGCATGTGGTGACAGAACAACATTTTTGCTATTTTGGGGCAAGTTGTGTGAAGCTATATTTCAATTGTATTTATGTTTAGCTAAGTTTTGTAAGGTTTCATACAAGCATCTAATATTGCCACTTACTTTTAGTTTGCAAAACCACAACACTTGACATTTAACAGCTTGTTGAATATCAAAATGTAGCAATGAATCTAAATGTTATTTTATTTTTTGTAGTTTAGCAAATATAATCTAAACTTTAATCCAGTAGTGAGTAACAGAAGCTGAAGAAGATCTTGTCTTACCTCCAGAAAGATGATCGTACGGCTCCCCTGGCTCCCCGGAGCCAAAGCCTGCACCCTCGGGTGCGGAGGCAGTGAGGAAGGGTGTCCCTGCAGAGCTGAGCATCATCACCTCCTCCAGTTTGGGGTAGTTATCCATGGGGGAGTGAGGGAAGCTCAGAGGCTCTGAGATCTGCAGGGCAGGGAGGATCATCTCGGTCTTGGCTGCAGCCATCCTCTGCTGGTGCTGAGGCTGCGCTGGTGGCTGCTGCGGAGTCGCTGAATGTGCGCTGGCAGAGCGGTGCCTCGCAGGTGGAGGGGATCACTTAGCCCAACACTTCAGCTGATGCAGTGGAAGACCTTGTTTTCAGCTTTCCTCCGCGGCTCTTCTTCTCCCCCGTTGCTGTTCGTCTTTTCCTCTCAGAGAAAGTGAGAAAAATCCACTCGTCTTTTCAGCAAGAAGAATCTAACAAGTCCTCTCATTCCCTAAGATTAATCAAAAATGATCAACTGATCAATCTTGATTTTTTTTTTTCTTTTTGCTTTGAATTAGGTTACCTATCCAATCAGGTTCTGACCGCTGTTGTTTAGACTTTTTTTTTGTTTTACTTTTGCAGTGATGTTTCTCAGGCAGAGACTCCTATGTATCTCTGTCCTAACAGTTGCTCATGTGTGGCTCTCAGAGCTCTCTCTATGAGCTTTGAGGTTTCCCCGCTCTTATATACACTCCTGTCGTGACGTAGATGTCCATATTTGGAAGAGAGGAAGCCCATATTTAGGCATTGCAGTGGAGAACACACACCGGCCTGAGGGACAGCGGAGGAGCGACTTTATATTAAGCGCTTGCAGTAAATTTGCGAAGACAACGGCGCTCACCCCTCCTCTCTGGTCCCGAATCAATGCGTCTTCATAACCGAGCGGCTCGGGCTGACAAGCGGCGTTAATTCTCGCTCTCCCCCGGTCCTTCGATGGATCTGATTCGGATTTCCCATCTGTGCAGCGAGCTTGCTGGCTGCTCCCGGAACCCTCTGCACCGCCGTGCCTTATAAGGTCGTGACTACATAAGGACCTATTCCGGTGGGTTTCCATTTCCCATGTCCTTATTTGGAGCTTCCTGAGGCAACGCCGATCGCTTTTTGGCAGAGAACGAGACCGACGTGCAAATCATGTCCAGCGTTCACAAAAACTAATGCTGGCAGCAGAACTCGACTTGTCTGTGTAAAAAAAAACAAAAAAAAAACAATATGCTCGGACTCAACCGAAGAGTTTATATGTGAAAACGTGAAATCTAACAGTTATTTACATTGTGAAATTTTAATACGTTTTAAAGTCAGCCTGACAGAAATGTCTGTATCAACGCATTTATTTCTAAAAAAAAAAAGATTACCGTTTCAAACTAAATATAGACATGATTTACACCTATGTATATAATGTATACACGCAATGCTTCAGATATATAATATTGTGCAAACTCTGCTGCAAACTTCCTCTAAATTAACTTCCCGTCTCCCTCGCCTGCGCCATTGATTTCTGGGCGCGCAGATAGCCGGATGCTGACGAGGTGCGGGGCGATTCGTCTAATTGAGGGGTGCCCCCCCCACCCCCCCTCTGCTCAATATTCACGGGATCTCGCTGCCACTCAGCGGCCTTAATGGGCCGCATTAACAACGCAGCGCGCAGCTGCGAGGACGCCTGCGGGATACCGATGTTCCCCCCGGCCGCTCCAGCTTCGCCCCGCCGCGCCAGCTCCGCTCGGTGCGGCGCTGACGAGAAATCAATGTGTTTCCCTCGGCTGCTGACTGGATCTATACGAGAGCGGCCTCATTGGGAAACATCGTGGGCTGGAGGCTGTGAGGTGGCCCGAGAGGGAGAGAGATGCTGCTGTTGCGTTATGAAGCTGGTCAGACCCCATGGTCTTAAAATGTAACGCGATTAGGGCTTAAGTTGTAAACTGTCATGGTTCATTTATTAGTCTTGCAGCAACAAGTTACAAAGGAAAACGAGTAAAGATGTCTGATAATACACTAATTAGCCGTGTACTGCGTTATTCGGGGAACGCATGGTAGATTTGTGGTCTTTACATCGTGTTGCCATTTCTTATTCAGCCTCTGGTAAATCTGCATGTTACTCCCATTAGACGGATAGCTAAATATTGTTATATATTATAAATGACCTGGGAAAGTCACTCCTTCACAAAACCCAAACATTCTGAATAGTAAGATGGGTATGTTCTTTGTTGTATGCCAATTTGTATGGAACAAATTAATTTCAGACACATTACCACAAACTTCAATTTTATTGCGATTTTATGTGACAAGCCAACACAAGGTAGTGTGTTGGGTTTGTCACATGGGGACACTGGCCATGTGACAAACCAACACGCTACACTAAAGCGTAGCAGATACACATATGCTGTAAATTCTTTTACACGCACACAAAAAAAAGTCCATGAAAGATTCAGCCTCTTGAGTGAATACTCTGTAGAACCAGTCTTTGTTTCTACCATCATTGTACATCAACAGATTGACATTTTGGCCAATATTGCAAACTAGCTCAATCTCAGTCAGGCTGGATTAAAAAAAAGGGACTGTAAACAGATTCTCAGTGGTGTTTAGGGATGGGCTTTGACTGGGCCGTTCACTTTGGTCTGAACCCTTCCAATCTGGCTGTATGTTTATCATCCAAAATACATGAGACCCAGTCTCATGTATTTTGGATTTTGTAACACCGTTTGTTCCACTTCTGTTTTGCTGAAAAATTATCTGCTAACTGTATGTGCCGCTGCCAGTTTTGGCCAGGACTCTCTTGCGAAATCATTTAATCTCTGTGGGATTTAAAGGTTATTATCAATAATAATAATAATAATAACTTACCCTCATCAATTTTTTCATCAGCTTCATCAAGTTTCCTTATCTTTGCTAAAGAAAAACATTCCCACTCCATGATGCAGCTGACCAACACTTTTTTTCTGAGTGGATAAGCATGTTAAGGGTGATGTGTAATGTCATTTTATTCCAAAAGTCAAATTTTGGTCCCATCTGTGGCAAACTGCACTATTTCACTGATTCTCTATAGCAAATCTCAGACGTTTTTGTTAAACCTTTGGATTTATGCTGAGATTCAATCACACACACATGTGGACCCAGTCAGCTAATTTGGTGACTCCAGAAGGCAACTGGTTGCACTGGAGTCTTATTTTAGGGTGACATATTAAAATGGGGGTCAGATACATGTCGGGTAAAACTGATCTAAATCCATTTATTGTTTTTCTTCCAGTTTACAAGCATCCATTTCTTTGTGTTGGTTATCATATACAATCCCACCCAAATACACTAATGTTTGTAGTTGCAGAATAGCAAAAGAGAGCATAAATTCCTTTAGGCACTGTATAAACTATATAAAGTTTTTGTTCTCGGAAAAGAATGGACGCCACTCATTTACCGAGGAGCTTCCTAAACAAAACAAGAGGTCAGATAATGACTGTAAATTAGATAGATCTGGCTTTGTCTGCAAGGTGAGTTGGTGAATAAAATCTAAACTCCTGTCTGCATCTACCTTCTCTGTCAGCGGCAAAGCAAAGAAGAAAAAGTAGAGCATGCAGAGGAGAGAACTCATCATCTGATAACAATGTAATAAAATCAGGTTAGGGAAAACTCTGAAAAGTAATAAAGTAATAAAGATGATAAACAGTTCACTGTGAGTGTTTGGGCCCCCCTCCTTCCTGATGCATTGGTTGGGGAAGATGTAAGGGCAGGAAAGAGGAGGATGTAGGCACTCATAATCTTTGAGCGCTGTTGGACGTTAATATATGTGTTTGGGTCAGATAGTTCAGTCTCCTCGGTGTGTTTCCCACTGCTGCCCACACAAACCTGCCAGAGGAGTCCTTGCCTGATGAAACTCTAGTACAGCGGGCGAGATAAAAAAGGCTCTCCTGTTTCCTACACAGCCACCACACCCCTACTCCGACTTACAAACACACCCTGCGTGAGCTCTGGTTAATATTTGATCATCCCCTGATCTGGAGGGAAAAGACGAAAAAGTAGCCCAAAAGATCACAAGAGAAAAAAAAGAGGTAAGGAGTTGGAACAAAACATGAGAAGAAAAAAGGTGAAATATGTGAGGAAAGGTAGTTTTTTTGATGTGGTAGAAAAAAAATAACTGGATGCATGTTAAGAGAAAGAAATATGTGGGAAGGAAGGGTGAATGTCATCAACAGAAAATAGAAAGTCTGAAAGAGAATCCTCACGCCCACATGTACGTGGGAGCAGATCCCAGGCTCGGGGCTGGCATTTGTCAGCAACCAATATGCCAAGCAAGTCAGTCTGGGAGACAGGACCGACATGCTGGTGTTCCACCTCCACACCTGCCCACTCCAAGCAGTGGTGCAATCCCTCTCCATTAGCATACAGGTGAATTGAGCCCGGTGGTGAGCTCCCGTGATGGGCGGAGCGAGACAGCAGAGTGGGTGATGACAGCTACCAAAAGCCTGCATGTTACGTCATGTGACAGAGAAAAGCGGGAGCGTGGGACGGACAGATCGTGTAATAGCCGAGACAAAACAGACAGGAGCAGGTTATTTTAAGGAACGCGTCGCAGCCTTTGTTGAGGAAGAAGAGTTTGCGGCTTAACCGCGGCCTGGCATGTGTTTTACGAGACTGAAGCGCAGAGGTCGGCGTCTTTTGCCCACAGTCACAGCAGCAGTTCTATTGAAGATGGGCCGTGATAGGACGATGTTTGCTAAATGTCATTCTCTACCTATTTTTTTAGCATGTATGAGTGAGTGTCCTAACCCTGATTATTATCATTATTTATCTTTTTTTTAAACAGAATTCCCAGTCCATGTTTTTGATATGGACCACTTATCCAGAAAGAGGTTGAAAAGGGGGAGCCAATAAAATAATAAAACAAATATATGGTTTCATTTTTTAGCTGTGCCTTTGTTTCTTATTGCTCTAATGCATGTTCAGGCAACAGTTGCCCTCTGCTTGCTGCTGAGGATAGGATGGCTGTTTTACATGCTTTGTGCAGGACTGCACTCCGTTTTATCTGGTAATGAGATCCTTTCCTTCATTTTGAATGATTGTGGGATGGCAGAAAGAGGATTTCACACAAGACCGCTGCCAAATTTCATCCAGAGGGCCGATTCTCATCGAATACTCTGTAAATGGAGCTCTTTTTTATGTAAAATAGTTCTTCCTGCTACATGATTTTTTAAAAGTATTTTTTTAATTTAAGAGAATTTTTTGGTGAAGACAAAAGCTGCAACAAAGTGTCCTTCACCTCACCCTTCTCTCTAAACCCCATAGCAACGACTATGTTGGCAGCTAAAAGCCTGAAAAATGTTTCTGCTTCTTTAGAATAATGGCACCACTGCACAACAAGAACTGTGCTATGCAGAAATGAAAATAGTTCAAAAACACACAACCTCTTTTTGGTTCCACTTAATTCAGTAATAATAATAAAAAAAAAACATTCTGGAGAATATTAAATTTCTGCCGACAGAGCTCAAACCCTGAAGAAAAGTCAAGTCAAAAGTCAAATTATTTCAGTTGTTTTTAGCAGCTTTTGGAAATATTTAAAACATTGTCTTTCCTCCTGAATTAATTAGTTCTTTTTTTTCTGTATCCAACCTGTAGAATCTCTAAATACAGACCTTGTTTTTTTTTTCCTGCACCTTAATTACTGTGCCAGCAATGTGTTTCCACACACTATGCAAATCCATTAGAGGTCCATCTATTCCTATGGAAACTTCCTTGATCCTATGTGTACATTTGCAAAGTTTCCTCTTTATTTGTTTATTATTTTCTGCTTAGAAAACAGTTTGTAAAAAAAAAATCTTCCATAGTCTTACAAATGCTGACAATTAAGTGATTTTTAACTTAGTGAAATGTTAAGGAGGACAGTTAAACATATCTGGCTAATGTTGGTTTTGAATGGATCTGGTGGCATGCATGTGTAATGATTATATGCATTTGTTTTCAGCCCCTTTTTCTCTAATTTACCCATTTGCCTTTAGAAGTCCTAATAAGCGGATAAAGACCATCTATCATGATCTGTGTCGTGTGGATGTTAGGTGAATCCTCTGCAGCCGATGGATCTGGCTGCGTTCATCTAATCCCCTGCTGGGGTTCATACGGATCATTTGATGCCTGTTCTGGGTAGAGTCAAGCCAACCAGCTCCGTTTTCCTTTGCACACTGATATCCGGAATCTTGTTTATGCCTAACACCTAGTTGCTCTTTGCCCTCCAGGTCCAACTTATTACCGATTCCTTCATTGATCAAGCATGACCTCATCAATCCTCCCCGTGTCAGAATCTCCTCCGGACGCCTTCCTCCTCCTCGATCAGCCACAGCCGCTCTCCAACCTCTCCACTGCTCAGACTTCGCCTTCACACACATCTATGCTGCCTCACGAGACGGTAAGCTGTTCCATGACCTTCCATTTGATTATTTACCCTGTGCAATATCGCCCATCTGACGGTCTCTGCCTTGCCTTACACCGGTTCCAGAAGACTCAGGTCCCAAACTGTTTACCTTCCCTTTAAAATATATCTTTTTTTTTTCTTTTAGCTTGTGTCCTGTCTGTGATTCTGCATGTGGGTCAGAAAACCACCTAGAAATATGAAACCACCTGTGTCTAATCTCAGTACAAATACCTCCGATCTGTGAAGGCCCCAGAGGTTTGTTAGAGAACATTTGTGAACAAACAGAACCGAGGAATGGAGCAGAGCGGTCTCGTCAGTAAAATCAGAGAAATGTAGCGCAACTTTAGATTAGAAAACGATAAACCAAGTTTTGAACATCTCATGGAGCTCCGTTCAATTCACCATCTGGAGATTTAATAAAAGAAGCAGTTAAGAGGCCCATGGTAACTTTGCAGACACCCAGAGAACCTTTGGACTCAACAAAGCTGTCTAGCAGAGTGAAACCAAAATTAAACATTGAGAATCTGTGGCTCGACCTGAGTTTTGACGTATGCTCTCTATCCTCTATGACTGGTTTGTTTTCCAGTGAAGAGTGTGCACGATACTTCCGTTTGGTAAAAGCGTGTAGAGACACACCTCAAAAGACCAGCGGCTGTCATTATGTAAAAGGTTGCTCTAAGGAGAGCTGACTCAACTGAGCTGAACCATATCCAAGATTCTTTTGTGTGATTTTAAAAGCCTGTATCATTTTCCACCTTTTGACTTGACAGCCACACTGTTTTATGTTGATGCATCACATTAAAATTCCAATAAAAATACATTAAAGTTTGTGGTCGTCACATAAAAACTTAAAAAAGGCAAAGAGGGGTGTGAATAGTTTTGTAATGGATTGAGTACCAAGCAAATGCTTCTGGAGTAGTTTTATCATTCAATTCCTAGCCTTGAGTTGAAAGCAAATTGTTCAAACTTCTTTATTCTATAGGTTTGCATATATTAATAGACTGATATGGTATGGTAACCCATGCTCTGTGTTAAAATAGTATAGGAAAGGCTTAAATCACAACCCATTTTTATGTGTTGTGGAATCCCAAAACACATCTATATGCTGCTCAGCAATCCTAAACCTCGGCTCATCTAAGTCAAACACAACCCATGACCATAGTCTGAAGAACATTTCAGCTTGGCATGAAGTCAAACATTATTTCATCTTTTTCAGAGGAGCTGAAGAATGCCGCAGAGGAATGCAGGCCTTGTGTCAGCGGCATATGAATATCCTTTAACATCATACGTTTTATTTTACTGTGAGAGCTGGAAAGCTTCAGGCCCCAGTGACTTTTGAAAAACAATCTGCTTGCACCTCACAGTCAAAACAGACATTCTTCCTTGTAGAATAACCCCCAGGCTCTGCAGAAGCAATGGTGTTAGAGTTTCACATAAGAAAAAAAAGCAAAAAAAAAAAAGAGCAGCGGCATTGAATAGCAGTTCCGTCTGTCGTTGCCTTCTGAAGGTGGAAGGTAACACAGAGAAATTTACTAAACGTATAGCCCACCCTGCACCACGAGGCCCCATCGTGTCCCTGAGGACATGAACTCACTGAGTCACCAGCCTGTTTGTTTGATGCTGGTGACAAAAGGCCTGACCCCTGACCTTTCAGGTCCCAATGAGTCACTGGTGCCGTGCTACACCCCCTCACCATGCAGGACTCTCTGCACATCATCATTGGCTAGCATTTAAAGGTTGTCACAAAGTGTTTGAACTGTGTACGCCACAATCTGTTGCTTATTCCATCATCTTGCCAGAACCAACGTGAACAAAAAAAAAACACAACACCCAAGCTCTGAATTTATCATCTTATGCCCTCAAGCCGTGTTTTGATTAATTGTTCAGGAGCTTGGAGGCTAAAGGAATAGCTTAGCAGATCAAATGAAAGATCAGGGAGCACTGAGGATACTGCTCACTGTAAAAAAAATCGATTTCAAAACGCTTTCGAATTTCACCTGCATGAGTGAAGATACCCGTTACTGATGGATGAGAGGCGGGATCTGGATCAACTCACTTTGTAAGAACATTTTTTTTATATAATGTTTTTACAAAGTGAGGCTCTTTCAGAATTTTTTGTCTTACCAAGTGACTAATTATTATTTTTTTTGGCTGTAGAGTTGAAGGAAACACCTAGATTTAAAACTGAATTGGCTCCAAATATTATCCAGTGATAGTTTTGCCATGAGTGAAAATCTCCTATGTGCAGGTGTAGAGAGATGTGCCAGAAAGTGAAATTATCAAATGAACCATCCTGAATTCTTGGCAAGTCTATATGGAGAAGAACGATTGTTAAAGCATCCAGTAGTTCTGTTATAAAGGTGTTGAAATATAAAACTATTATGGTTTTGATACAGAGTAACAGACTAGCTTGAAAATATGTATTTGATCGCCCACTTAATCATTGCGTTTGGTTAGAAAAGGCAGATTACACGATTTGTCAAATCTACTAAAGATAACTGAACACTTTCAAACACCCACGGAAACTCCCACAAGGACAATAACCCTTTTTTTGTTTGTTTACGTACTTTTTATGTCTTATGTAGAAATATTGAACAGGTGATTACAAGATGTCTCTGTTGCAAAGTAAGAAAAGTGAGAGATAATATTTGCTTTTGATGTTTAGCCACTTTCAACACATTCACACCTGCAAGTTTAAAAGGGGGAAGTTACCACAACAGGTGTAAGTTACAACACCTATTCCTGAAAGCTTCTGGATCAAAAGGCAAGATGGTTCGACTGACTGGAATTGCTACTCCATGTACTGACGTATGGCTTCATGTGGGCTGGTGGGCCGTCTTTATTCAATTTATGTCATAGTGACTCATCAGAAGAACTTGGAGAAAACTTACAAATCTGGTTTTATTCTTGGCGGTTCTCAAATTTCAGCCCAGAATTTCAGCTTTGCCCTGCACCGTTTGTCACGCTCTAAACATTTTTTATGTGAAAGAGGAGCTGTCACAAATGTAGGTGTAATGTAACATCGGCCATGCTTTTCTTTTTCTGTTCATTCAGTGGGCTTTACTCTTATCAGTTCAGAAGAGAAGAGCTGTGAGAGAAGTTCTGTTTTTACATAATGAAAGACTTAATATTTTAATCTGTAGAAATTAACTGTCTCAGTGTCTTCATTTAGTTTAAAGGGGAGGCGTAATATATTTTCCACACAAAGTGTCATTTTATAGCATAATCAAGAAATTCTACAACATTTAGTTATAAACGGATTGTATTTCTCCAACATAACTTAAAAGAAATTTAAATTTGCGATTTCACACCTTGAAATTGGGCTTGTGTCTCTTTAAGAAGCTTCTGCTCTTTCTGACACTCCGCCTTCAGCACATCGTCACTACAATGCTTCTCATGATGCCGTTCACAACCGTTCTTCGGAGCGTTGGACTGAGAGGTAGCTCAGATGTTTGGTAATTGCTGCTGCCACTAGTCTGAAGGAGCAGTGTGGATAAGGCGAGAGGCAGGCTGCAGCTCCAGGGAGGAGCTTTAAAGACCATTAAAAGTTGCCATTTGGTAAAACATTTGTGGATTTTTTTAGTACTGAATTTGTTAGCTAGTTTTAGAAATTTGTCCAAGGAGTCATTATTTTCAGTTAGCAAAAATAACTGAGACTCGTGGTTTTACAATAGTTTTTCTTCTGTTTCAGGTTTTTAGGTAAGAAAAATGCTTTCCTTTTTTTGTCTTCATCATGTGTTTTATCCAGAAGATCAGTGATGGCAGCTACCATGCATTTCCCTTACAAATAATCACACATAGATAAATAATAGCCCAATGCAAATGTGCAAATCACTTAAATATTCATAAACTAGCACCCAGTGAGAAATTTTTCAACTGGAGTTATTTTAAGACCAGTCCACAGCTATAGACCCATCAGTCTGGTCCATAGCTTTAGCCTCTAATCTTGAGTTTTCTTAACATGACAGATGCATATTTTTGTCTTGACCATTCTCAGAATAACCCTAAGCACCAAACTCTTGGACCAACTTGAATTGATCCAAGATAAAGACATAAAAGTCCCACAATCATAAAAAGTTTATGATATAAACTGATTATGTGATTTTCACAGAACCTCACCTAAAAAAAATTCAGAACTTCTGCTTCTATTCATAACAATAAAGAGCATAAATCTTCAGCTGAAACAAATTTCTGAACCAACGTTAAAACTTTCCTCTTCCTTCTAAGAACGACCTATCTAAACACAATTTTACGTGAACATGTAAGGTATTAATTTTGAGTTGATTAGACATTGTCAGGTCAAATAATAACCTTGAGGTCCAATGACTAAAGCTTGCTGTGTTGTAGGAATGGCAGAAAATGCAGACATATCTGTTGAAGTGAGAATTTGTTTTTTAGTGTCGGAGCAGATGCAGAGGGAAGGAGCAGAGAGAGCAAGAAGCAGGAGATAAATAGGTAAGAAGATATTCAGAAGTAGAGTACGTGAAAAGAAGAGTCAGAAAGCAACAGAGAGTAAAAAAGACAGAGACTGTTAGTGGCTTGTTGACAGGTGGGCCTGAGGGCAGGTACGACAGGTTGATTCAGGTAACCCCCTCTCTTCCTCCGCACTCTCTCCACACCCTCAAACTCCAAAGCCTCCCCTGTACCCTCAGCTGGAGACTGCGGCTGTGGGATAGCCTACAGGGTTGGGGAGACAGGTCTCCATCAGAAACCCCCTCAAACCTTTATAATCACACAATAATCATTTAACTCGGAGTGCCACGTGTCAACAGGCATGACAGCTGATGGGGCGGATAAACAAGAAAACTCACAACAGAAGCTGCAAAGCAAAAATCGCACGTTTCCAAGACAGAAGACAAACAAATAGCTGGAATGACTGGAGAATAAATAAATGAATACCCGTCAGGAAGGCTTTGCTTATGGGACAATGGCTTCCAGGGGCCAATGCTTGAGGGCCAAATGTCACTTTGGGTCATCTGGACTGAAGATCTGCAAAGAGACTTCACTCTGCCGCACTCGGGCAATAAAGTATCATCAGTAGAATATAATTCAAGCTAATCCAAATTTCACCGATTCTTTCTATTTAGATAATCTCTTGTAAATTAACAAGGCTACAGTTGGTTTTCTTCAAGCTAGGCATTGGAAAACGACCGTGTATGCAGGTTAATGGTGCAAATGGATTAAGGAGACAAGATTTGTACAAGAAGCAGCCATTTACCTTAATGGGAGAAACGTGACTGGTGAGATGTGTTTACATTAAAGGAGGGTGAGAGTTCAGCTGAGCAGAGGGAATATTTTTCTGCCTACGCTGGCGGCAGACAGTGTAATGAATTTCTATAAAGCGCACTGCAAATAAAAATAAAGACACACAAAGGAGATTGCATGTTGATGGTTGTCGGGTAATGCTGACGAGAAAAAAAAAGGGGCGAGGACGCTGTCGGAACTTGCTGCCCTACACACTTTGAAAAGGGGATCCAGTCATCTTGATCCGAACTCCAAAAACAGAAGAAAAAAGAAAGAAACCTCAGCTGCTAAACTAAGATTATTGAGAACCTTGACAAATACACAAAGAGACACAATCAAACATGGGGTGAAACCTTTTGTTGTCCACCTTTCAGCAGGGACATCAGCACAGGTTGCAACAGAGACGTACACCAACACATTCCATTATTTGTGTAAGTCTTGCTGTACAAACAGACTTTGCACATGGTATACTGAAAACAAACACCCAGTTACACACACACAATCATATCTAAAAAGGACCGATACAAGTACATGTATCTACAAGAGCGCTGGCAGCACACACCCAGCTTGGAGATTGACAATTAAAATAAATCCCGTGGAAGGCCACACTGTGCTTTACAGCTAAACAGGTAAACGACTATGTAGTACCACTGGAGGACTGTTTACCTAAAGATAATACACTGATTTGTACATAAACAGGCTCAGCGTGATCATTTAGTACGGTTTTCTCTTTGCATTGTCTCAAAGAGTCATTGGAAGAAAATATGTTGAAATGAAAAGTCATGAACTTCCATTTTCTTCACAGTGGGACTGTGACATTGTGTGTTCTCATTACGAACACACCGTCATCCCTCCATGGGTCTTACTCTCCGAGTTTCTGTCTCTTTCCCCATCTATCTCTGCATTCCCAGACAGCTTTAGCAGTTCAAACCCTCGCACTGCGGCATTGTCACACACCACACTGGTTGCCATGGAGAAATAGTCCTCCTGGTCTCCAAGGTACCCAAGTCTATTGTCTTTGGCTTCTTTATTTAGATGAAAACATGATTTGTTGGAAGGGATCTACTTATTTTTCTTCCGCTGCTTCTTTTTGCTGCCTTTTCTTTGGTCTTTGCAGCGCTCATGAGCATCAATGCAAAGTTGCGTGATGCGTATTGTTTCATCCTTCTTCTTTCCAGGAGTTTTGACTGTGCGCATGTGTGCGTCAAGCTCGTCTGATGTTTTGTAGCAATTAATTTTAGTGTGTCTGCATGTCAGCGCCCCAGGAGGGGGGCTGTATAAAAGTTTTCCCCACTGCCACAGCTCTCGCCAGGGCTTATAATTGCCTTCTATTACCAGGGCTGGGTGTCACAGCGCCTGCCTGTCTGTCACCAGGAGACTCTCAACTAACAACAGATGATGAGGTAAAGAAGTTGGAGTTTTCATACTGCTGCTCTTTTTGGGCGAAGAAAAAGAATTGTATGTTCGTATATATATATATATATATATATATATATATATATATATATATATATATATATATATATATATATATAGTTTGTGTAAGAGGTCCA